>OX421359.1:20409017-20650964 GCA_949126925.1 Cheilosia vernalis
AACAACTCCAAAAAGACATAATCTTCGCCTACGAAAGTAGTTGTCCCCTCAAAAATAGGAAAACACGAAGAGATGTCCCATGGTGGAACAAAAGACTTGATGCCCTTAGGAGCACTGCAAGAAAGCTTTTCAATAGAGCTAAAAACAATGGCAACTGGTGCCAATACAGAACAGCTCTTACTGAATACAACACAGAATTGAGAAAATCCAAAAGAGTGACTTGGAGGAAACACTGTGAGAGCATTGAAAATCTCCCTGCAGCTACACGACTCCAAAAAGTCCTTGCTCGCGATCACTCAAACGGTATCTGCTCTCTTAAAAAGCACAATGGCGAATTTACAGATACTCCTGAAGAAACCTGTCAACTTCTTCTGGATACACATTTCCCGGAATGCATCTGCATAGACAATCCAATCGTACCGATGAGGCACCAGGATCTCACGGTATCAAAATGGGATTACAGTCTATCCGGGAAAATATTTCAGCGAGACAGGGTTAAATGGGCGATCTCGTCCTTTAAGCCTTTCAAATCACCAGGAACTGATGGCATCTACCCCTGCCTACTACAACAGGGTATGGATCTATTGGTTCCTCAACTAATTAGAGTCTTCAGATCCAGTCTATCTCTAAGCCACGTACCATTGAGCTGGACTAAGGTCAAGGTGGTCTTCATACCAAAGGCAGGTGGGAAATCTGAACAACTAGCGAAATCATATCGCCCCATCAGCCTCAGCTCCTTCCTCCTAAAAACCATGGAGAAAGTCCTAGATCAATATATAAGGGATCGGTTCCTTAAAGGTAACCCACTTCATGCTAGCCAGTTCGCATATCAAGCTGGCAAGTCTACCGAAACTGCCATACATAGCCTCACAACGACGATTGAAAAGGCTCTCGCAGTAAAGGAAACGGCTCTCTGTGCCTTCATTGACATCCAGGGAGCGTTTGACAATACCTCCTTCGATGCCATTAAGAAAGCTATGATAAGGAAAGGCATTGCCCCACTAATCATAAAATGGGTTCTGAATATGCTAGAAAGCAGAATCATTAACCTGACGTAAGGAGGCTCACAAAAGACTGTCAAAGCCACTAGAGGCTGTCCTCAAGGAGGAGTACTTTCTCCTCTCCTCTGGACACTAGTCATAGATGAACTCCTAGATCACCTCACACAATCGGGGTATACAATACAAGGTTATGCAGATGATGTAGTAATCACTGTTATGGGCAAGCATGACTCCACAATATCGGAAATCATGCAAAGGGCCCTAAACTTAACCTACAGATGGTGTCAGAACAAAGGATTGACCATAAATCCCTCAAAAACGGTCCTGATACCATTCTCAAGAAAGAGAAAACTAGAACTAAAACCGATCAAGCTGAATAACGCAATCATCGACGTATCAGGAGAGGTAAAATATCTAGGAGTAATCCTAGACAAGACCCTCACCTGGAATTCACATCTTGATCAAGTCACAAAGAAGGCGACAAAGGCAATTTATATGTGCCAGCGTCTTTACGGCAAAACCTGGGGCTTAAAACCAAAAATGATCTATTGGTCATACAACACGATCATCAAACCAATGATCACCTATGCAGCGATATCATGGTGGCCAAAAACCGAACAAACAACGGCCCAACAAAAACTAAACAAGATATATCGCTTAGCATGTGTTGGTATAACGGGGGCAATGAAAACTTGTCCAACTGCAGCCATATGGGCAATGCTCAGCCTGTTGCCTTTACATATTTCTGTAAAGAAGGAAGCAGGTCTTAGTGCCCTAAGGCTCCCTGATATATCAAATCTTAAAGCAGGAAACCTCACAGGACACCTTCGGGTATTACAAATGCTTACAAATCCTGTGGTCAAGGTATCAGACAGCATGCTTAAAAGGCTTCGCTTCACCAGAAAATTCAAGATAATCATATCTGACAGGAATATCTGGAGAATCAACCAATTCGTAATACCATCGGGATCACAAATCTGGTACACCGACGGCTCAAAGATGGAAGATGATGCGACCGGTGCTGGGGTCTATGGGCCCAGGTTCCAACGAGCCATAGCACTGGGAAAATCACCAGACATCTTTCAGGCGGAGGTACATGCCATAGAGATATGTGTCCGAGAATGCTTACGAAGGCGCACTAAGGGTGCCCGCATCTTCATCTCAGACAGCCAGGCAGCTCTTAAAGCCCTGAGATCGTACTCGATCAGATCAAAGCTAGTTTGGGAATGTTTTAACCTCCTCGAAGACTTGGCCAAGGACAACACAGTCACTGTCGCGTGGATACCAGGCCATGAGGGATTCGAAGGAAATGAACGAGCGGATTCTTCTCTAGCGAGAAGAGGCGCATCACGCCTGCTCACTGGTCCTGAACCCTTTTTCGGGTTACCTTTGAGTTACGTACACTCAAAATTTAGGAAATGGGAAGATGATCACCTTGCCGAACACTGGACAAAATCCAAAGGACAGAGGCAGGCAAAAAGACTCATAATCCCAGCTCGTAGTAAAACAAAAAAGTTACTTAAGCTAAGCAAAGAAGATCTAAGGATCCTAACGGGTTATCTTACTGGTCACTGGCCACTAAGATACCACCTCAAAAAAATGGGACTATCCGACGACGACTCCTGTCGACTCTGCGGAGAAGAGGAGGAGACAACGGAACACATACTCTGCGAATGCCCTGCTGTGGCAAAGAGCAGAATGTTCCACATGCAAGGGGCATTTATAAGTCCTGCAGATATAGGAAACATGGAACCAAGAAGGGTACTGAGGTTTATAAAGAGCCTCAACAGCTCCCTGGGTTAAATAATAAAGGCCAACACAATAGATCTCTTCTGGTCGCAGTGTACAGGGCCTATTACTTACAATACAATACAATAAGGTAGTTTCATAATTCCAATCACAATTTTGAACTTTTGAACTTTTGAACTCTTGAATTTTTGAACTCTTGAACTTTTGAACTTTTGAACTTTTGAACTTTTGAACTTTTGCACTTTTGAACTTTTGAACTTTTTAACTCTTGAACATTTGAACTTTTGAACTTTTGAACTCTTGACCTTTTGAACTTTTGAACTTTTGACCTTTTGAACTTTTGAACTTTTGACCTTTTGAACTTTTGAACTCTTGAACTTTTGAACTTTTGAACTTTTGAACTTTTGAACATTTGACCTTTTGAACTCTTGAACTTTTGAACTTTTGAACTCTTGAACTTTTGAACTTTTGATCTTTTGAACTTTTGAACTTTTGAACTTTTGAACTTTTGAACTTTTGAACTCTTGAACTTTTGAACTTTTGACCTTTTGAACTATTGAACTCTTGAACTTTTGAACTTTTGAACTCTTGAACTTTTGAACTTTTGAATTTTTGAACTTTTGAACTTTTGAACTTTTGAACTTTTGAACTTTTGACCTTTTGAACTCTTGAACTTTTGAACTTTTGAACTTTTGAACTTTTGAACTTTTGAACTCTTGAACTTTTGAATTTTTGACCTTTTGAACTTTTGAACTTTTGAACTTTTGAACTTTTGAACTTTTGAACTTTTGAACTTTTGAACTTTTGAACTTTTGAACTTTTGAACTTTTGAACTTTTGAACTTTTGAACTTTTGAACTTTTGACCTTTTGAACTTTTGACCTTTTGAACTTTTGAACTCGTGAACTTTTGAACTTTTGAGCTTTTGAACTTTTGAACTTTAGAACTTTTGAACTTTTGAACTATTGAACTTTTGAACTCTTAAACTTTTGAACTTTTGAACTTTTGAACTTTTGACCATTTGAACTTTTGAACTTTTGAACTTTTGAACTCTTGAACTTTTGAACTTTAGAACTTTTGAACTATTGAACTTTTGAACTCTTAAACTTTTGAACTTTTGAACTTTTGAACTCTTGAACTTTTGAATTTTTGACCTTTTGAACTTTTGAACTTTTGAACTTTTGAACTTTTGAACTTTTGAACTTTTGAACTTTTGAACTTTTGAACTTTTGAACTTTTGAACTTTTGAACTTTTGAACTTTTGAACTTTTGAACTTTTGAACTTTTGAACTTATGAACTTTTGACCTTTTGAACTCTTGAACTTTTGAACTTTTGAACTTTTGAACTTTTGAACTTTTGAACTTTTGACCTTTGAACTTTTGAACTTTTGAACTTTTGAACTTTTGAACTTTTGAACTTTTGAACTTTTGAACTTTTGAACTTTTAAACTTTTGAACTTTTGAACTCTTGAACTCTTGAACTTTTGAACTTTTGAACTTTTGAACTTTTGAGCTTTTGAACTCTTGACCTTTTGAACTTTTGAACTTTTGAACTTTTGAACTCTTGACCTTTTGAACTTTTGAACTTTTGAACTTTTGAACTTTTGAACTTTTGAACTTTTGAACTTTGAACTTTTGAACTTTTGAACTTTTGAACTTTTGAACTTTTGAACTTTTGAACTTTTGAACTCTTGAACTTTTGAACTTTTGAATTTTTGAACTTTTGACCTTTTGAACTCTTGAATTTTTGAACTTTTGAACTTATGAACTTTTGAACTTTTGAACTTTTGAACTTTTGAACTCTTGACTAGAGATGTAACGGATAGTGATTTTGCAAAATACCGGATACCGGCTATTCGGCATACACTTTGGCCGGATAGCCGAATATCCGGCGGCCGAATATATATATACTGTCGAGAGCAGAATATACATTCATAGCGATTCATTCTTGTTCAAATAAATTATACCTACTGCGATCTTGAACTTTTTTTAAAAAAAGTTTGGACTGACCGGAATATCGACCTTTACATGGTGGTCCGTTAATCATCAACAGTTCCCAATTTTAGCAAAATTTGTGAAGGTCTATCTTTCATCACCAAGTAGCAGCGTATACGGCGAGAGACTGTTTTCTAAAGCTGGCGCTGGCTTAGTATATCAAAATAAACGCAACCGTCTTTTACCGGTTAATGCAGAAAAAATAATTTTTATTTATCATAATCTGCCTTTAATATTGATTATAAGTACTAATTTTGTTACTTGTTTAAGTACTATTAATAAAAAAAAATACTTTTTCAATGGACTTCTTGTTTTTATGTTCTATTTTACCTATCCGGTATTCGCCGAATACTTACTCTCTATCCGGCAATCCGGCCGGATAGAAAAAAGAGTGGCCGGATAGCCGGATAACGGATACTAACCGGATATCCGTTACATCTCTACTCTTGACCTTTTGAACTTTTGAACTTTTGAACTTTTGAACTTTTGAACTTTTGAACTCTTGACCTTTTGAACTTTTGAACTTTTGAACTTTTGAACTTTTGAACTTATGAACTTTTGAACTTTTGAACTTATGAACTTTTGACCTTTTGAACTCTTGAACTTTTGAACTTTTGAACTTTTGAACTTTTGAACTCTTGAACTTTTGAAATCTTGAACTTTTGACCTTTTGAACTTTGACCTTTGAACTTTTGAACTTTTCATCTTTTGACCTTTTGAACTTTTGAACTTTTGATCTCTTGAACTCTTGAACTTTTGAACTCTTGAACTTTTGAACTTTTGAACTTTTGAACTGTTGACCTTTTGAACTTTTGACCTTTTGAACTTTTGAACTTTTGAACTCTTGAACTCTTGAACTCTTGAACTTTTGAACTTTTGAAATTTTGAACTTTTGAACTCTTGAACTTTTGAACTTTTGAACTCTTGAATTTTTGACCTTTGGAACTTTTGAACTCTTGAAGTCGATGAATAGATGGTGTGTCTCGACTTGAAATTCGTTGTTCTTTTCCAGGATTTGCCTCAGTGTGAAAATTTGGTGTATAGTCGGTCTGCCGGGCCGGAAGCCACACTGGTACGTTCCGATAAGTGTGTTGCAAAACGGTTTCAGACTTTTACACAGTACGTGGGATAAGATCTTATACGCGACATTAAGCAGGGATATGCCTCAATAGTTTTTGCCCGACATAGGATCGCCTTTTTTGTAGATGGGGCATATGGAGCTGATAGTCCAGTCATCGGGCATGTTTTCTTCCATACATACTTGGTTGACGACTTGGTGCATGCGCCCTACCAAAACATCACTACCGTATACGTATTTAAAGATCTCCGCTGGTAAGCCATCCGAGCCTGCGGTACGAAAACTTTATGCCTTGTAATCATTCCTTTAAGACAATACGAACTAAAGAAATAGCAATGATAAAACAAACAGAACTTTTCGCTGTTGGACGTTACTCATGAAACGCTGGCAGTTGTTTACACGGACACAATTTTTTTAATTTTGAGATTTGTACAGACTTCAGGATCAATAATGGTCTAACCAACAAGCATTGAAATTTCCTAGAATGATTTTATTAACATAAGATGGATAGTTTTTTTTTCTGAAATTGGTTCAAAATCATATTAAGCAGCTCAGAATTTTTTTTGTTACTTATTGAACTACCTACGTTTAATGGCAACTGTCTTAAGCCACTCAAAACGTTTACATATTTTCAATTATAGGTACTTTGCAAGACAATTTGTTTTATAAACTGATCAGTATTTTGCTTGGATCTCAGCAAAGTAAAGTAAAGTCGGATTTTCAGCATGCAATTACAACAACTTCTCGAAGTATCAAGTAGAGCGTAGTTTTCGTATGCAATGTTAATTGTTGTATAAATATATTTCGCAGCGATTTAAATGTAAAAAATATACGAACGAATTAACAGAACAAAACCAAGGGAAAAAAACTCCTTCCATGAGTAGATACGGAGTGAGCATATACCAACTGCTAAATTCAATTAAAATGAAAGAACTAAAAACAGCTCTTATTTACAGCAGCAACAAAGTTTTTAAACTTCTGAGCTGTACACTTTATTTTTGTTTCCGATAAATCTTTGATTTTTTTTTTTTTGCAAAAAACCCTCATTCATCAATCGGATTTCCTTTCCATCCGATACTTTACGTAGAATTTCAATTAAGTTCTCAGGTCACACTTCGGGAAAAGTGCATTTTTAAATTAAGTCCATTAAAAATTTTCCTTCTGGCTGACTCGCTGTGGCAGTGGCAGTGGTTGCGCGTCGAGGAGACTGCATCTGCGAGGAGAAGTTGCCATTGGTGCCTTTTGATGGTTTGCTTTCATTTGCCAACACTTAATTTAATGTGTGTATTATGGACGAGCGATTCCATTTTCGTATAAGCCGATATAAAGTCAGTCGGCTTCGTATAATGTAGGTACCTACACATAGATATATTTACAAGCAATGTATAGCACTTTGGCAAAGCATTTAATTAAAAACTCAGTTTAAACTGATTTTTATTTAGTTGTGTCTGGAACTTTGTAAATTTAGAAATTGCTGTGATAACGATTGGGGGGAAAAGAGTTTTGTTTGATTTGAAAAAAATAAATTGAGTAGATTAAGGGGGAAAGTAAAAAAAATAAGACCGAACAATGAAATTTTGGGTTTGGATTTCATTAATCGGGTCGAACTTTTAGTGCGAACGCTAAATCGAACAAAGGGGGCTGTTCTGCTTTTTTGTTAAAATGTACGGAGTTTGCTTGGAACAGGAAAAATCCAATAAGCAATAAATTGTAGGTATACGTATCTATATTGCGAAGAAAAAAAAAAAACAGGAAAAAGAATTCCTTATCTTTGTTTTGTTGGTGCGTACTATTGGAGCATCATCACCATCGACATGATGCTAATTCCTAATTAATGAAATTTTAAATTTGAATTGGGATATTTGAATCTGGCGCCTTAAATTATACCAATCACATATTCTAATGTATTTTGCCAATTCGCATATAATTAAACTCTTAAAAATAACCTAATGTTTCGCGCCAACGAAAAAAATCAGTTTAATATAGTAAAGGTCTAGTTGTTCAACTCCACTGTCTTCCATCACAAAGTATAGCAGCTAAGGTTGGGGTAGCTCAGGTAATATTATATTACCTTTTACTGGTGATGAGAAGCTAGGTCTGGGATCCCTTCGGACCTGGTGTGCCAACTATTTGTTTTTATTTTTATTTCTGATTCCATGGTTACGGAAAAAATAGCTTAATCCAAGCAGAGGTCAGCAAAGCTCTAGTTAATTATTTTGTGGGGCTACAACCCGGGGTAGACTTAGTCCTCACCAAGAACATCACTCAACTTAACCCAGTCCTAGGCTAATTGCGTCCAGTAGAGCACTCCAAGTTGTTTGATCTTCTCTTCCACTTGAGCGTGCCACCTTGCACGCAAGTGATCTTCTGTCTTACGATCATAAAATTATTTTCCGCCAACCAAAAACCTCAGGTTAATTGGCCTTTCGAAAAGAGAGAAAGAGAGAGGTTCTTTAAATGTGTTTACAAAAACACTGAACGCAAGCCTGGTCCTTGTTTTGTGTAAATCCATCAGTCCGTCCGTAGACATATTTGTTCATGCTTACCTAGTGGTTACTCCAAAACTACATGAGAAACGAATGTTGACTGAGAGCCTTTCAGTTTGCATATCGATGAAAAATAAATATTAACAAAGTGGGGTCAACCCCTTCTATCGACTTTAACGTTTTTGGTTAAGACCAGCGATTTTGTATTGTAGTGAATTAGCCAACAAGTTCAAGGAAAGGGAGGTTAAGTAATTGTTCAACTTCAACCATTATCTACCTTATTGGCTGTCTGTCTATCTGTCTGCATTTGCACCTGTCTATATTTGTTCCTGTCTACCAGTTGCCATGGTTGATGGGGAATCGAAAGGTTTGCGGTTTCCAGGAGCTACGCTGGTTTATCTGGTTTTGTGGGCCGTCAACAACTCTCCTGTGCAATTGGGAGATTTTAATTCGATTGCAGAAAATTTATAATGGAAACGCAACGGTTGAAGCAGTGACTGGTTGATGTTACTGCGGGGTAATCATTATAGGATTGGATATGTGCTACTAGTTGGTAGAATAATAGGATATAGGGCAGCTGTTTTATAAAAAAATAATAAGGGAACCATTTTGAGGAAATTAAATTCGTTCATTGGTAGTGAAATCTAAATCTAAATTTCAATAAAAAAGTTAATTTAAAAAACCAAAAAAACCCCGACTGACTGTAAAAAAATTGAAACAAGACACTTTTAAGTATAACTAATTGGCTGCGCATATTTTTGTCAGATTGTGTACGTAGTCTTGCATAGCCGATTATATTCACTACAAGCTCATAAGCTTCCAGATTTTTGCTGTCGTCTATCGACCTTTTATGTATGAACTGCAATGTTGATTGTACGGCACAATAAGGTATAACGAATTTCTTTAACAAATAATAACGTGAACTATGAGGTCACACCTTGGGTGTATATGTTCATCCCGAGTTCAGGCCCAATATTGCTTTTCTTTTGCAAAACTCTTCAGCAAATATATGTTCATCATACATTGACGAAGGCGACTAAATAGCAAAGCTATTATGAAGTTGGAAAGCGAAGGCGAACCGAATGACAACTTTGAATCTAGCCTGTCATGAAGTAACTGAAGATTGGCAAGACCAATCTCATTTGCTAAAATTCGTAATTACGTGCGGTGGCTAGATTGGCTAATCGTACAATCTGACTGCCAATTAGTTATACTTGAAAGTGTCTTGTTTTAATTTTTTTTACAGTCGCAGTCGGGTTTATTGTTTTTTTTTAATTTACTTTTTTATCTAAATAAGTTTTTGGAGAAAATATATTTCCATACAAATTCCGCAATTGTGAGTTTTCGTAAGATTTAAAGTTTAAAATTTCTTATTAGTAAGTACGATGCAAACTAAAATTTTTTTCAAATGATTAAAAATATGTACAAAGTTAAATTTCTATAAAACCATTAAAAATTGCATGGAATGTGTAAAATTTATGTAGATTTACAAAAAAGATATTAAACTGTTTCTTTTGTAAATTGTGCGAATTATATTTATTTGTCAGCGTTTTAGCAGTAGGTATGGCTGGAGCACTTTACCAGAATCTTTAAAGTAGGTACTTCTTCTTCATGTCGATCGCAAATTTAGTGTGCGATATGCTTATGTAATAAAAATAATAATATTTAATTTAAAATAAATGAATTCATGGCATGCAGGCACTCCACAAGACCGCAATTGTGAATACATCAGAAAAAAAAAATTTATTTCACAGTTCAGTGTGGTAAAAAGGCTAATTGATTGACACTTGAATGAGTCTCTCCTTAGTTGACGACTTGGTTTCTATAGATAAAGACAGGACAATATACATGACAATAAAGGCTACCACAGCTGATGGATCTTCACCATCGAAGTTTTGCCCAAAGATAACTGCCCTCCACAGAGGTTTGGCACATTAGGTACGTAGGCGGATTAACCCATGAATCGCTCATACCAGGGGGTCGATTCTGGTTCTATGAAAAAGTGAAACGAAAATATATTCACCCTTTCACCGCATTTTCGATTCTCGTTCTATGAAAAGGTGAAACCAAACGTCAAAATTTTTCATATGAATAAATTCTTTTCACGGGCCAAATTGCCAGTGAAAGTTTTTAGTGGAGTTTGTAAATTGAGAGCCCAATTTCATACAACACAGTGTGCGATATTGAATTCACCACAGCTTTTTTCACTTATTGAACCAGAATCGCATTTTAGTACAAAGTGAATCGAAAAAATGAAAGCAATACGTGAAAGCGAATGTGAAAACGATTTATTCGATTCACTCTTTCACAGAACCAGAATCGACCCCCAGCTAGCTAGTACGAGTTTGTGGTACCATCGAACATCTAGCACATCTTCTCAAAACAAAAAAGTTTACCCCCACAGTATACCTTCTTAACGTTACAACTCTTGACATGCAACAATATTGCTAAAAGCAATTATTGAGAGCTAAAATATAAATAAATAATTAAATCGTGTAGTACCTCCTCTACAACACAATACACAAAGAACTTTTCTTTCCATTCTACGGAGTGACTTACATCAATCCAACAAATGTCTAAAATCGCCACACAGTCATAAAACTTCCAAACGCAAATTGCATTTTCTCTGATTTCATGTTGGATGCATACATTCATATGCATGTGTTCCAGATTTTGTTTTGCCTTTTTTTTCTTTCTTTCATTAAACTAGAAATTGCAATTTGAAAACTTATTTCCATTTGCATCGCCCAACCAGGAAGTCGGTGGGTACCTGCACTCACCCACACGCCATGAGCATACATATAGCAGGGAGAAGACTCAAAAATTTGTGGCATTTTCATATATGCAGGTTTAGGGACGTTAAAAGTATGAATCTGCTTGTCCTCCTACATGTTTTTTACACGGTCGCTGTAAACGAAAAGTGACAAAAAAAAGAATTCAATTTGTATTGTTCTCCGCTAACAAAATGCAAATTTGCGCAAAGCATCGGCAATCAGGACAGGAGTACAGGTGCGAATGCAAATGCAATTTAAGTAATATTTAACAAGAATTCTTCAGAGCTGCTATTTTATATGCAAGTGGAGAGTGGAGAGCAAACATGTCCTGGACTCTAGTGTGCTATATGAATACGTAGCAAAATTATAATTTTTGTAATTGACAATTGACATCTAAAACGTCAGTTATTTGTCTGAAATAAATTTTGATAACAACTTCTCAGCAGAAATTAAGCGAAGACTCTTGCTAATAGCTGTTTCGTTGAGCTGAAAAAGGCACTTTTAAAGTAGAGTTATATCCCGAACACGCACCCCAAAAAAAAAAAAATCCACACTAAACTTTATAATATTTTGTGGCTTCATCTTCACTATTAATTATTATTGTAAGTTTTGCAGAGTTTGCTTTCATTTTAGTAATAGGATTGGAAAAATGATCGCTATTTCTTGTCGCAGAACTGACAGCTCGTTGTGAATTTTTATTGTTAACCCTTTCGGTACTTCTTTTTGGTTGTTAAGTAAAAAAATAAACATTTTTATTTCTTTTTGTTGTTACGGACACTCCTGCTTAAAACATTGGAATATGATTTTTTTGTAAATTATTATTATTTTTATTTCTTCTAAAGCGGTGTTTGGGAGCGTTGCCAAATGGCATGAATTGTATAAACAAATATTATTTTTCAGTTCATATCATTAAATTTGTTTATTACAAATATAAAACTATAATTAAAAAGTTGGCGCAACAGGTACGTCGGGACCCTAGTCGTTTTATGGGAGTTATACGGGAATGGACACACATGTCACTAATCTAAAATTTAAGTAAAAAAATAAGTAGTTTGGAAAATATTTACCTAAAGTAAATTTATTTTCATATATTAGGTATGTACCTATGTATAAAAATAATAATTCAAATACCTATAGAAAAAACAAATTAAAATATTTAAAAAATTTAAAACCATTCATATTCAACTTCGAGTTCTTCTGCAGATCTTGGTTGGACGAGATTTAAAAGCAAAAGAACGTCAACCATCAACCAGTATTTTTACCACTATTGGTTGAACAAATACTTCAAGAAGTTAATTAGAGAATGGGCGATATGAATGTTCGTGGTGTCTTATGCCATCAAAATGGCAAAAGAGTTAAATGTACAGATACTAATTTGTTAAATTTACAACCAAAATGCTGTCAAAAGTTCTTAAAACTTATGCATTCACATCCACAACCATTTTCAGTTGAAACTAAATACATTGAACAGTGTTTTTAAAAGTAGCGGATGCAAGTACCTTCAATCGCTCAAGCAGAACATTATCATGGAATATAAAATGGTGTTGTATTTAAATTTTTATTATACGTAATTGCTATATGGTGGATTAAACAAAAATACTTGGAATACTTACTATTTTAAAAATAATAATTTTAAAACTGATAACATAAAATTATTCATTGATTCTTCAATAGCAATTAAATAATTGAATATTATTTCTCTTTGAGTTTGAAGCAATCTATGGAAACCTATTTGCAAAAAAAAGTTGTATACAATAGTCCAAAAAACTGTCAAAATGAGAGCAAAAAGTTATTAGGTAGTTCCTTCAAATCGCGTTGTAGATTTGCCAATAGAGATTGCATTTGGACCCCAAAGTTTTGCGAATAACACAAACAAAATTTGTATTGTACCTACACAAAAAAGATATTGCTTATTTAACAAATTGTGCTGTACCTACATTCAACAACGAATGCTGTTGTATTCACAATTTCTGTGACCATAAAATCTGCACTAATTTTCATAATTCGGTTTTGCAATTTACAACCATGTCCTTATTAAATTGAGAGCATCGATTATGACAGTTAATGCAGTCAAATTAACAGCTGTTCTTAACACTTATATAACAAATTCTGTGGGTGAACTAAGGAGATTCTCCATAAGACCCTGATCATCCCAGTCCTAGACGTCCTAGATCGCAACAAGAAAAAAATTCATTGTACAATTTCGGGTCCCATTTGGGCTACCGAGCTGTGGCGGGGAATATGAAATGATTAAACAGTGACTAGTGCCTAGTAAAAATATGCTATGCTATAAATGCTTCGGTTCGTAGAAACCACTGTTTGGGGAGTTGAAAACAGATACACTAAAACACATTTAATACGTTGCTCTTTGTTTAAAAAATTGCACTTTCTGTTCACATGAACTAGATCCGTCATAACACGATATATTCCTGCATTTAATGGAAGTATGCTGAAGCATTCCCCATGCGCACCCGATCAAGCGTCCATTATGGTCATAAAAAGTACCTAGTCAGAGGTCTACCGCGCAATGTAGCGCCACTTAAGCGCCCACATTGCCATCAAATTGGCTACCGGGTCCATTATAAAACACTATATTGTATACTCCAAAAGCATCACACTCCCAAAATTATATCTTGGCAAAATATTGATTTCTTGGATATGTTGGCCAAACATTAAAGTACGCTTAGATCACTGACATAGGCAGGCACCCGCAATATTTGCTACAGTCAAGAACATACTAATTAGACATAATTGACCTTGCAACGCTCTGGGAATACACGAGTATTCATCAGTGCTCCCAACTACCAACCTAATGTGGAGGTCGAAGGACAATATTTTAAAACAAACTCTATTGTTTGATTCGGTCGACAATTTATCTTCGGTTCAGACTTAAGTAGGTGACATTATATCATGTAGAGAAGAAGGTCATCCGTTCGGTCTATCTCCATTGTCTATGCTTGGTGATGTTTCTGCTTCGAGCCAGGAGAGGAGAGTGCTTAAACGTTTCTCCATTGATAATCCATTGAAGTAGTATAGTACTCCTGGGACAATGACAAATCTTCGCATTTATCTTCCAAGGAATCGGTGATATATTTGAAGATTCAAGATGTTAAAAGCGGAAGCTCACTTCATGACATAATATATTGATTTCTTTTAAAGCAGATAAAAGATTACAATTGAAATCTGAGTTGCTGCAAGGACATTAATACCCTTCGCCGTGACAACGATGTGTGCTCGTGCTGTGTTCTCGCTTCTCGCACACAGCAACACACAAGCGAGAACAATTTGAACACAAGCACATCTGTACCTTTCCCATCCCAAGCATCGATGGTATTTCACTTTCACAGTTCACAGATATACGCATCTGCCAGACATTGATGCTTCCAGCCAGCGACAACAACGTGTTTGAACTTCGGTCCCATGCAAATGTAAATACCCTTTGACAAGCTTTACCACCAGGACCAGCTACATGTAGCTGTTCCTAATCGGTTGCTAATCCCGGCTGGAATCTTGTTTCAATTATCAACGTACATTAGTTAATTATTTCTTCATTGATTTGGAAGCAATGCGCATCGAGCATGCACCCAGCCCATCATCAATCAAGGTGATTTGTTTTATCTCAACCTGTCAATGGTATCACTTCAGTTAGGAAGTGTGGCGTAATCAATCACATGCTCGTTGGATTTTGTCAAGTGTGGCAAAAGGATTCAGTCCCAACTCGTTCGTGTGTATGTGCCTGCTTGTGTTGCTGTGCGACACACGAAATAATGGTGATGCTCTGCAACAGAAAAAAGTCGAATGCCGAAACCCGAGTCAAATTCTGCAGATCCTTGTCGATTGGAAGAATTAAAAATGTTCAATCAAAATTACTTCGATATGAGAAAATATGAAAACATAGATTTTACTTTGATTGGCATTAGCTTCCGATTCATTGAAACGTTATTGGCGCGTTCAATATAAAATTTACTATCGCAAAAATGGTGTCAAAAGATGTGACAAGTACGTGTGGAATGCGAACCTGTGCACTAACAAGCACACATCCCCGGGGAGGAAAGGAGGATTTTATTTTTGATTCAAGTCGGCACAAATTTGAGAAGCGTGCAAACACGTAGGTACCTACTTGCAAGCTCGTGCTAGTCAATGGAAAGGAAAGTGGATCTCGAACCAGCAAATGCAAGAGTGGAAGCGCGAAAACGTCAGGGGTGGCAATTGGTGTTTCATGCAATCTATAATCTAAGGTGCTTATCGCGTTAAATAGTTGGGATTGTTTTAGGGTGTTAAAATTTTATTCGCCATTAGCTGACAAACACCACAAAAACAGTTACTTTGGAAAATAGTTTAATAGTTTGATATTAATTTCGGAGAGTAGATTAGAAATCAAAGAACACTTTTCTTCGGATCTGGATATCGTGATGTTAAGCGATATTTAAAACCAATCGACATATTGTAACAACTAACAAACAAAAACTAAAATTTCGACGACATTTGTCTGCATAACGAAAAAACAAATTATGCAGCAGGTGTACAACATGTCGTCGCCCGCGAATTGGTCTGACGTTTTTTGGAAATCGCGTTTTAAGTCAAGAGAACTTATTGATACTTGTGATAATCGCGTTGGTGGAAAAATTATTTAAGATTGTTTTTGAGGCGAACGTTTTTTGCGTTTGGTTTTAAGGTTATTTAAAAAAAAAAATTCGTTTGTGAGTTTTCTACCCTTATTTTTTGGAATGAAGACCAATCTAGCCTTCGAACAGCTCGGCTTATAACCGGAGAGCTGCTGCCACAGGCCTTAAAATCTTTGTGTACTTATCTTAAGTTTTCAAATAAAATCCTGTTACACTACACTCTCTTTTCTTTAAATTTAAAAACTTGAGACAGGGTTCGCACTTTACTGCAGTATATCTGTAATTTTACTGCAATTTAAGGAAAACAAAAAAAAAATAAAATCTACCTACTGCACCACTGTGCTCGACTGACAATCTACTGCGCAATTCATGCGAATTTCGGAAATCTTTAATCAAAATTGAACATATTTACACATTCTCGTTTCTTAGTATATTTTTATAAGCCAATTGCAAATAATCAATTACTGGAAGTGGAAGCACTGTTTATTGCTTTTGCTATTACAATATATTTTAAACGAAAATGTGCATGTCATCTTGTTTTCACAGCATTAGCCTTGCGTGAACTGATTACTGATATTGAAGTCAAGTCTCAAGTGTGTCTTTCTCTGTTTCCAAAGTTATTGTTGTTGTTTTTGTGCTCCGCTGTTGACTGCTCCTTTTTTTCCATATTTAAAAAGAATTCGAAAAACGTACTCAACTGGTGGAATCGGAAATTTGATTTGAATTCTTTTGCATTAAATATGTTTTAAATTTGTTATAAATTTGTACCTACCTACTTCTTACACTAACTACATGTAAATTGAAAAGTAAGATCTATAATATACATTTGTGCATTTTTTGTTTACAAATTCAAAATTTCCAGTCACACTTTCTATTCGATTTGAAATTGAAAGCCGACAAAAAATAAAATAGAAGCAGCAGTAGAAGTGTATAATTTCTTACTGCAAATGCTAGCAAAGTTTAGTAAAGATTTTGATTTTAAGAAATAGTTGGGGTCTCCAATTCAGTGTTTAGTCATGGGAAAATGTTTTAAAACTTAATTTTTATCGCCATTTTTCTAAATTCAAAATCTAGTGAATGCACTTTTTTTGAAGATCTACTGCGAAGTTGTAGAATACAACTGAAGTCTGAACCCAACTTCAGATTGTGATAAGTACACAAAGATTTAATATGTGTGTTGCGTCTGCACACTTTCATCTAACCAAGCAGCTAAAAGCTCGATGTGAAAAGCGACGAACCTAACCTCGAGGAACTCACTTCGCTGTCTTTTGCCGCCACCTGCAGCAGTATCATCATCATCATTTTCTATATTAAATTCTTTGTATTAAATTAACTATTATATTACTTCCATTAAATTGAATTGTTTTAACAAAAATAAAAAGCTAATTGGAATTATATCAAGTATTCTTCACTATGGTACCTACCTACATATCTATGAAGTTTCAAGGTTTGAAAAATATACAATTATGATATGGGACGATTTTGACATCGAAAAAGAAACTTTATTAACCTTTAAAGGCAAAGATATGTAATTATTTTTTTCAATTAAAATAAGACAGCTTCTTAATTTTTAGTTTTTTTTATCAACAACTAATAGAAGCTTGTTTAAAAAAAAATTACGTATTATCTATGTTTTACCTTTCAGTTTTATATAAGTAATAGTCTTACCAGAACCAGAGTACTTGTCAAGATGAATAAAATGATATACTCGTATATCCGCCCTTCAGGAGGCATGTATATGCATATCAATGCACATTTATCACAACTGATATGAATGAAATACCGCTAGCTGCTAGCTTAACTTGACAATATGTAAATCCAGAATTTTTCATCTCTGCAAACTCATACCCAAATATGGACACAAAAACAGGAACAACCAAATAATATTCTGGCCTTCAATTTTACGTTTTTCTATTACAGCTGTTTTCTTTAGGAGAAATTGGAATTATTAATTGGAATTAATAAGGACATTAGAGAAAAAAGGAATCAAAAAATGTGCCACCTTCTGGCTCCATCATCAGACCCTGGACACCGTCTATAGGACAGGAGTCCTTTTCAAGCAGTATAAATTTGAATGAGTATACAAAAGAAAATGTAATCCGCTTTCTTGTAGACGCGTATTAACAGGGTTGACAAAATATACCTACACCATCTTGTGACTGAACCATTTTGCAAATATTTAATTATTGCATTGTCATCAAAACTAAATGTGAATGCTTAATTTCAATAAAATCAATTAAGAGAAAATGGTTCAAAGCTCAGTTGCTAGATTTGATTACAGGCAGATACAAGGACAGGTGAAACTGATTAAAAAAGTAAAAAACTATTTGATCTTATATTAAAGGACAATCTTAACCTGAAAAGGGTTTTAAGTAAACAAGCAAAGTGTGGAGTGCAATAATACTCAAATACTATAAATAATCACATCTACAACAATTTCGAATAAAACAGGTGAAAATTATTAATTAAAAAAAAATGGTTGTTATCTTGGACCGCAAACCGCAAGTCCAGCTATCATTTATAACATTTAACATCTTCCGGATGTTCCATTTTTGAATGTATAAAAAGAAGTATGTCCCTATCCAGCTTGAACTCCGGTCCATTGTAGGTACCTTTATGGTGTAGTATGGTGTAGCATAGCATTAGTCAATGGCAATTAGCACAATTTCAGAAAAAGGAGTACCTATCTAAAGCTATGGTATACCGCATGCCATAAGCGATAAGCCATAACCTACTTGTTTAACGAATTTCAGATTTACGCCGCGCCGTAGGGAAATTTTCGTTGTCATTGGTGCCAATCTCATTTCACTCCGCATTGGTAATTGGCCATCAACACGTAATAATTCGTAAGAAACTTAAGTTATAAGGTATAACCTACAAAATACTTGGTACACATCGATAGAAAAGCCAATTTTAAAATTGTTCTTATCAGATATTCTTTACTGAGTACTTTCGCACATATTACTAATTTAGAGTTTTATTGGGTCTAGACAGAGCATTAAAAGTAACATTCATCACTAAAAGTTGTCTGCTTATTTCAAAAAATATTTCTCGCCTTTTAGATTATACGCACACATTTACGTATACCTACACACACAAACGTGGTACCTACGAGTATATAGCTGCTCCGGTAATTGCTTCGAAATCAACTTTTCCGTGAAAGCCGCGTGTATCCTTCAGCAGTAATTTATTTATTCTGTCTGAGTCAGATCTCAGATGGAAATGTAAGACATTTGCATTTATTTTCTGTTGAGAAGACTGCTAGAGAGTAATAGCAAAACTTAAATTATAGTGAGCACTCTCCGAAAAGTTTAAATCTATTTGCAAATTGTTGTTTGTGCGGATAATACTTAAATGCGGATGCTTCATCAGAGGCGAGGATGGCAACAATCTTCAATAAAATATTAAAAAGAAAATACGGGTTCAGCATATTTGCTGTACCTATTCATTCTCAGAATAGATTTGGAACGTGATATTTTATAAATTGTTCTAAATGGGTCAGTATAAAAATGTATCTTATCAAAATGGGTTGTATTAAATAGCTGGTGAGAAAGTTTGTGAAGTGAGCTGGCTCACTCTTTTTTTAAGCGGTGTAATTTAATATTTACGAACTAACAAGGGCCGATAGGTTGGACACCGGATAGGTGTGAATGTGTCCCCACAGCAGAAAAGCAGCTGTTGGCACCCTTACAGAACTGTATGCATTGGCGCGTATAAATGACAAAAATGCCATTGAAGGTAATGCGAAAACGAATAAAATGGGGTAGGTAAATATTGAACTTTATCAGCGTTGGTTAATTTTTTTTATTATTTATTATATATCTATATATTACTTATTTCCCTTTATAAGGTTCCAATTTTCTTTTAAACCTCTTCTAATACATTAAACAGTATTTGACTTATTAGTTTACAATTAGCAATTTATACAACTTCTTAAACATTTTAACATCAGCTCTTCAAAAACTGTTTTGACAGCCTTGCGGAACCATTTTGAACTTTCTTCATTACGTAGTAAGAGAAAGATAATGTTTGCGCACAAAATTTCGAACTAACTCGAGATATTAATCAATTCTGATATTACGATGATAGACAGAAAGAGCAACTCAAAAAAATGGTTCGCAAAATTCTGTCCGGTCTGTCCGTCCCGGATTACGTTCAAACCTAGGATTTGGAGTTTTTGGGCTTAGGTACAGTTCGGGTGTTTTTTTTTTTTTGCAAAGTAACCTCAATATTAATGGAACTTCCCATACAAAATGTTCGTACCAGTTTGATTTGATCGTAAACGGCTTTAAGGATTTCAACAAAAATTTATATTTAAGCTTAAGTGGGTGAGGTTACCATGACTGCGTACCCAGTTTTTGGCTAAAAATTGGAACAACGGTATTACTTTTGAAATTTTGGCATATCTCGAAAACGGTCTAACGATTTATAACTTAAGAGCTTAACAGAGATTTTCTCTAATTAATTAATTTTTTGAAAAAAATTTTAAAATTTTTTTTTTTTTTTTTTTCAGTTTACCCGAAACTTAGAGTCAAATGAATGTTTTCAAAATTATTGTGTCCTCAAATTTCGATTTTTTTAAGACTCTGAAAGTCAGTCAGGCTCGCACTAAACGAGAAAGTTTCGTGCGACCCAGTCGTGCACTTTATTTCTTTTGGTTTCCATAAAGAAATCCTTTCAATTACAATTTTCACCGCAATTATTTTAGGTGAAGAAGTTATTTTTAACAACTGGGATTTTTGAAACAATTTCATAACAGGGATAGCTGCGGCTTACTCATAAATGTTTATTATGCGATTTTCCACTGTTCATAAATAATAGAGAAAAGGAATTGTCAAGCCTTTGGTAGAAAGTACCGGCAGTGATTGCTGTTGACGGTAAAATATAGTAGATACTTGAAATACCATTCCATTTTCTTTAGAAGTTCTGAAATTATTACGGATTTCACTTTTGAAATCTATTTAATTTTTTTGGTGTTCCTGGGAAAACGAACAAGCAAACACAAGCCGGCAAGGTTCACTCTTATGCTGTATATTTTTTGGGAATCACAGTCTATTTCGCTCAGACCAGCCAAGGTATAACAATCTCATCAGAATCTGTTAAAAGTAGTAAAAAGCGTCCGAGAACTGAGAAGAGTAATTTTGGCTCAATCGACAAAAATGATTGTGTAGCGGAAAAAGGTAAAAAAAGACAATGGAGACTCCCGTCTCGTTGAAACCACGTTTTATTAATAAACTTCAATTCCTTCAAGCTTCATTTCGACATTTGCTTAGTTTCTTTAAATATTTACAATGTTTACCTTTTGGCAATGCTGCCACTTGTTTGAATTTGCAATACTTCTCAACAGAATCGTATCGAGTATTTTTCAATATTATTTTAGATTTTCTTGATCCTACCTTTGTAACTCAGGAATTGAATAACTAATCAATCTACCGACATAAGAGATGACGCATTGGCACCCTGTATATTCAAACCTGAAACACCGATAGTGAAAGCCCACCAAATAGCTAACTTTTAGTTCCTCTCCAGCTTATATAAAGTTATAATATTTTCTATTTCATCGACTTTCGCTATCGGCATGTTTTATGTTTAAATATAATATACATATATGATAAGCCATTTTTTATGTCGGTATTTAAACATTAAAAACTTTGACATTTTTCAACTGATTGACGTGAGTAGGGACAACAGAATTCGTCGTTCGGTGTTGAATTTTGTTGAACGCGACAGATCGTCGAAAAGAAGTGCATTAGCGCCCAAGAAGTTCCAATGAACTGGTTGAATCAGTAAGATAGAGTGTTTCCCTGAAGTTAAAAGTTATTCATCATTATGTATGCTGGAGTTTTGGTCTCCATGCCCCCGCCCGCATGGACTTGATCGGTTTTTCTCAGTTTGTCAGTTTGTAAGTACGCATGGAAATCGAGATTGCGAAATTCAACTCCACTTAGGAACACTCCCTTACCACAATCTTCCTCTAAAGCAACTGAAGACCCGGCACCCGGGTCTACAAAGAGAAGTAAGAAAATAATTGGAGAGTACAAATAAAAATATTTTTTTTAGCTCAAAACTTTCTTTTTAAATAAAACGCGTTCACCCAATAAAATGAAATATTTGCGGAACTCTTTAACCATTATGTGGAATGTCTTGTAATGGACCGCCCTAAGCGATATTTTTACAGAGCTATGCAAATAGTAGAGAAACAGAAATTCAGAATGAAGGATTTTCGGAAAATATCATCAAAGTTTCATTGGAAGTTATATTTTATACCTTAGCTCAAACAGCTTTTAAATGGACTCGAAAAGGAAATCTGGATGTAACCTCAAAAGACCTATATAGTGAAACCCTAACAGCAGGTGGTACTATAGACAAATATTGATCACGATCGATCTCCGAGCGATCAACATTTTTTTTCTCTTTAGAAAAAAGTTGTTTAAAAACATTTGACAATTCAAGGAGACCGATAATCATTTACTCTTAAAATAAAACCCTCATCAAAGATTGAAAAAAATGGTAACTGTTACATTTTGGCTTGGATTCGAAAAATCTAAAAATCAACTGTGCTTGTGCATCCCTATTCTCAAAAATCTCCCTTTTATATCCGCTTCGTTATTTATCGAGAACTTTCTAATGCATTCCGGTTGGTTCTAGAATTAGCTCAGTGGATACTTACACTTATTTCACAGATTGGAGTTTCCAATTTTAAGTGGAATTTGTTTTGTGACAGATGAGTTGTTTACACTTCACCACTTTCAGTTCTACGGTACATTCCACGCCACTTTATGAAACTATTGGAACTCTCTATGAACTGCGATCAAATAAAAGTGCACACTTATTGCTCTGGAAAACTTGCTACCGTGTACTTTATGATACTTTCAAATTTACAAGTACCTACCTATTGAATAAGAAAATTATTTAGAAGAGAAAAAGCCCCTACAATTGAAATGATACAATTACCTTATGGATTTTCAGCTACTTAACGCGCCACCCAAATACATTCATGTTCATGTGTGTATGCCCCAGAACCACATTCATATTTCCTATGGAAACGGGCCCGGGCCCGTTCACCCTCAATGATTTCCGTCGGAAGTTAAACGTTCACCGAACAAATTTTCCAACCGCTGAGATTCTATCGAATTTCAGATTTCGATTACGTGCACTAGAGCGGAATAAATGATTGCCTTCGGTTCGGTTCAAGGAATAAATTTTCAATCAAGACGAACCCCGGGAAGCTATATATTTTTCAGAATTTTTTTTTTTCGACAAATCGCGTTCAGCGAGCGTACCAGTTTGTTTGTGTATTTGATATGGTTTTATCCTTGGGTGTATCACATTACTACACTTCGACATAAATGCGTTCATCACTAATGGTTAAACGCTTGCGAACCGATAAGGCGGAATATCAAAATGAGGCGGGAGTTCACAAAAATAAGTTTCCTAATTGGGTGCCATAAAGACGTTCACTTTTTGAAATATCAGCAATTTTAGAGAGGTATTCTGAATTTACTTCGTAAAGGGTAAATGTCGGCTCCATAAACGAATATAATAATCGTTGAAGTTCCATAAATATGGGTTGGGTTGGATATCTATTATTATTTCTCGGCAACACAATATAGATATAAAATGTATATAGGCAGGCATGGATACAGAATACGCAGCCATACAAATATAAGTCGGTTGGCTGTAAGCGGCCCATTGACTATAAACTTGTTTATAAACCGAGTAACTGAGAATCATGTTTTAATAAATAAACAGCATTGGACGACAACTGAAATATTGACTTCATTGAAGGAGAGTTTTTCGGTTGACATGTTTCATTGGGGCTTACTAAAATTTTTTTTTAACCTTTGTACTAAATATATTGAAGGTCACAATGGGTTATTTTATACGAAAAATTAGGACAAATGAGTTTGTAAAATCTGACCAGAACAGTAACTAAATAAGATTATTGGTAACTCAAAAATTATATCCATTTAACCCACATAAATAAAGGGTTTTTCAACAGGGACGCTACAAAAGTAGAGCGACAGGGACAGCAAACGACGCCGAATTTATTGCCGCTCTTTTGACATATCTCTTCAGTAAGGTTTGCCATTTCATGATTGAAAGATATACGAGTCAACAAGGAGTCGAAATTATTAAAATTTACTACCGAAATTCGGAGTCAGTGGCCTCAACGTTAAGAGCACTACGTCCAAATTATGGTCGTCATAATCGTCCTAGTAGATCAACAATTGAGCGTCTAGTGGAAAAATTTGAATCCACAGGAACAGTACAAAATGTTTCCGTGCCAGTGAGACAAAGAAGTGCCCGTAGTGTCGAAAATATTGCTGCCGCTGTGGCTTCAGTTGAAGAAAGCCCACAAAATGTGTCTCTCACACGTCGTTCTCAAGCGTTGGGCATAGGCTGCGTATCTCTGTGACGTCGTTGTGGTGAATTTCGATTAAATTGACTATTGACGCAAGAACTGAAGCCGCTTGGCCACCAGAAGCTACGTATGTTCGTGAATTGGGCAGAGCAACAACTTGAAAATGATTCGGATTTTCATCGAAAATTCATCTTCAGCGATGAGGCTCTTGTCTGGCTGAATGGCTTCGTCATCAATAAACAAAATATGCGGTATTCGTATTGGTGAGGCAGCAATCCACACGTACTCCATGAGTCATGATTGCATCTCGAAAAAATTACGGTTTGGATGCTTCTGCAATAGTGATGGACTTTAACTCATCTAAAAAAAAAAAAAAAAAAAAAAAACTCCCGGGGGACTGGCGTAAGCCATCCCGAAAAAGATTGCACCTAGTCGTACGACTAATCAGCAAATTATATTTTGAATAATTTAATGAATTTAAAGAGATAAATCCGCCGGTTGTCGGATTTTTAAACTTGTTTTGTTTGAAATTAATACCTAATTTCTTAGCCCTAGCTAAATCTTACAGTTTGGTGTGGTTTATGGGCCGGCGGCGTCATTGGGTCGTACTTCTTCAGTGATGATCAAGACCGGCACGTTACTGTGAATAGGAATTGCTACCGTTCAATGATAACCGATTATTTTTGGCCCCAATTGAATGATATGGACTTGGAGGACATGTGGTTCCAACAGGACGGCGCCGCAAGCCACACAGCGAATGTCACAATCAATTTATTGGAAACCAAGTTTGGAGAACGTGTTATCTCGCGAAATGGTGCAGTCGCTTGGCCGCCTTGGTCGTACGATTTGACGCCGCTGGACTATTTCCTATGGTCTCTATGCCAACAAGCCAGCGACGATTGATGAACTTCGTACGAATATCGAACGTGAAATCGCAGCAGTATCGGCCGATTATGCTTGAAAACCGTCGAAAATTGGGTTCAGCGTTTGGACTTCTGCAAGCGTGTCCGTGGTGGCCATGCAAAAAAAATCGAGTTCCATACATAATGGCATGGGCATCGAACGTACTTTCACAGGAATAAAGAATTTCATTGAAAAGCCCTTTATAACTTAAGTGTAATAAATTCTTGATTGAAATATTATTTTAATAGGTAAAGATCGGAATACATTGTAGTTATAACAAAAATATTTGATTTTAATCTTTCGAGATTAAAGTTCAGGAAATTTGTTTTTAAATAGTAAGCGTTTTAATAAACAAATTATTAAATTTGAATACAAAAATATTACAGAAAAATTTTAATTAGTGTAAAATATTGAAACCAAATTTTTTTTGTATTGCATTGACCTGTAATACGGCGGAGGTATTAAAAAACACCCCCATATGTTTTAACCGTGAACTTACATGCTTGGTTCAAGATATATTTCTTCATGTGGTATGGGATCATCTATAGTTGCTCTTCCATCATGTAATTTCCAGCAATGCTGTCACCTCACATCGATGATTTATTTTTATTATGCGTTCTCCTCGCTGTTGGGGTTTTTTTTTTTTTTTTTTTTTACTTTTGGCGAGTATTTAAGGAGCTTAAGTTGCAAGTTGACATATTTAGTTAAGCTGCATTTTCATTCGCAGTTTCACACCTTGAGGATTCTAATAGGTTTAAGACTACGTCTTGGAGAATAATTCAACAACAGGTACTGGCAAACTCGGTAATTGGTTAAACGAGTGGATCGAGATCAAAAATCCTTGTATGGGATCACATAAGCCTTGAATACCTATAGGATATGGAACGCTCATTTTAATATCATAACTTACCAAGCGATTAACACCCAGTCCATTTGCCTCAATATAACCCGGGGGTCTCAGAGACGAAATATGTTTTCTAAAAAACACTTCCCAAGTTTGCAAATGTTATTATTTTATTTTTGTGTCAACATGCGAAAAAGCAAACGAAAGTAAAATATTTTCATTATTATGTAGGTACTTCCAAAGCAAAGCGAACTGACCTTTTTAAGATCCTATAAGACTAGAAGGAGTAAGGACTGATAGAATGACATCCAACATATTTAAACTTTGGCACTGCCTTCCGAGAATTATTTGCCTAACGTCGCCGTTATGTCGTGCCACGCCGGAGATAACTACTCTTTTACCTCATATTGTCTGTTCTCCATCGCTCACAGCTTCAGCGTTCGTGTTTAACATTTTAAATCGCCCGTACTCGCAGGCATCCGTTTATCATAGATCAAAGTGGCAGACAACTTCTTTTTCTCAGAAAACGTTGATGTATTCATTACAGTATTTTCACTGAGGACCTCTTTTCAGTCGCTGGTTGGTACGGCAATGGCATGAACGAAAGGGATGTTTAATTTCGACCTTAACTCACACTACTACAGTATCCGTATATGAATATAATGTGATATGTTATGTCTGAATAAAACTTGTAAACAATGAGCCCTAGTTTATTTCATAGGTAACTTTAGTGCTGAAGTGGTGTAACATTAGGCTCGAGAGCTGGTAAGTAAATGGTTACTTAAAGGAAAACATCAATTTTCCTTCGGTGGCATTCAACTTTCTTGGCTGATGAGGACTTTTGCTATGGCAATCTCACGCACTGTTGACATATAAAAGGGGCTCCATTGAGAGTATGCCTATAAAACGAGCGAGAGTTGCAGTTAAATTCTTTGTCTGTGGTTCGTGCCCTTTTGTGTACTTCCGTGGACTTGTCGTGAAAATGCAATCCAAAGATCATTTACCTCAGTGTGTGTCAATGGATACGTCTTTTACTGAAACGTTTTAAGCTTGTAAATTTCTTTTTCTGGTTGAAGTGATAAGAGTTGTGGTTTTAATGTCTGGCCTTTTGTCCTATTGTAAGGGAGGCTTTTGCGGTTTGTTGCATTGAAGATAGAAATTTCTGTGACTTCAATGTAACCTTGGTTAGAAGAGTGACAAACTTCTAAACAGCTATGTATTTCGATAACAAGAGTGCGTTCTTGTAATAATGATTTTTTAAAATATTGTAATTTGCTAGACGAATTACGGGCCGGCCCGTATCATAGTGAAGATTGTGGAAGAAATAGTTAAAACTCTCAAGGTGGTCCCCTTCCGTTTTTCTTTATTTTTAAATTTCAAATGCTCCTGAAAATGTTTAACCACGACGAAATTATTCCCCACTATAGAGGTGAAGTTGTTTTCCATGTGAAGTTGTTGCCCGTGAAGTCCAGGAGTCAATATGAAGAGAAGGCTCATGGCTCCATTTAATTACTCGGCAAAATTTGGCACAAATTTACCTGTTGCCATTAGCACAACGTCGTTGCACAAGTGCCTCCTTTAAAACAATAACCCAAAGTAGTGGAGAGATAACCCCTCCCTGAGGTGTTCCTCTTGATGCGTAGGCTTTAAGTCTGGAGAAATAATAAAAATTTCACAAAAAAGACAATAAAAATGGAAAAATAAATCGTATTATTATGTCTTTCTCAATATTTTTTTAATCACCATCAAAATGGATTACGAGTAACTTTTACCGGTAATTTTTGAAAGGCCTTCATTATCGGATCAAAAAAAAATGTGTCAGTGGGATGAAGTCGCTGTGGAGGGACATACGGATATCGGACATTCTTGTGTCTCCTAATTGGGGATATAAGTAGTGAAACTCAATTAGTTCTTTAATGTTTAAGTGTTTATCGTGAGCCTTTGGTAATTTTCCTGGTTTTAAGCAATTTAAAATGTATATTTGACATAAAAATGGTTCTTCTTCCGAAAAAGAAGGAACCCAAGGAAAATCCCAGCACATGAAAGCTTCATCTGCACCACGCACGATGTCCCATCTCCCACTGCTGTTCGCTGAGAGTGCATGCACTTTTAACCAAAGCAGTGATTTTATTCACTGAATCATATATACGTAGCCCTGGTTTTTGGGCAAGAATCTCTCGTATGGGCTTCAGAAATTTGTGAGATTCTTTTAGTACAACGTTGCAGGAATCACTTCACAGCCACAGTGCATCAGGCTATCCAAGAACTGGTTCATATGTTTGATGGATCAGCAACGACTCTAGAGCGGTGCAAAAATCAGAAATATAGCTCTGTTTAGCATCTACGTAAAAAACCCTCGTATATTACCTAGCACCTAGTTAAATAAATAACAAATTAGGTAACTGATGTTTTCTCTAAAATAGCTGGCATCACCGAACCAAATTGTAGTGGAAACTGCGGAAAATTATTACATATTGGCTGTCATCACGGCTGGTTAGTAAATTGCAGTTGAGACAAATGAAAAAAAAAAAAAAAAAAAAACAGAAAAAAAAAGAAACAACAGAAAATTTGTATTAACATATTGCCACAGATATATATTTGAATGTTTTATTTGTAAACATTGTCATGTCATGTCATGTCCGCCATTTTTTGACAATTTTTAAAATTTAATTTATTTGTCATTTTGACGGGAACGATATTTTTTAAGAGTTATTCAGACCTATTCGGCAAAATCTTTTACCAATTTGTTCTGTTATTCTGTTATGAATTTCCATATAAAAGTTCGATATGTCAAAAAATCTTTTACGGGCTCCAAAATTGGTATTCTGTGTGGAAAAATCTTTTATGAATTCTGTTAAGAATCATAACAGAATATGTAAAAGATAGAATTTTGTTACTTTTATTACAAAAAATTTTTATTAAATATGAAGTCTTGGATTGAAATTGATCTCTATATAATTCTTCGTCAACGAAATGCTTACAAATGGAGACAAATGTAGTAAACGTGTATAAAAAAAGTGTACAAATTTGAAAATAAATTTTAAATTTATATTTTTGTTTAGCCGAAATGGGTGATGGGTGTCAGTTTTGCTGGAACTAATGTAGCAACCCATTTGATCTTCCCGATGTGCGTAATAATTTAAAAGTTACTCTTTGCAGGCGGCATTTAAATGTTTTTATCGGCTCCAGGAAATAACCCCCCAACAAAATAACCCCCCAAATAGAAAATGAAATAGCCCCCCAAAATTTGTATGGAGGTGGGAATTTATTTCATGGATTTTTGGGGACTTATTTCATACTTCAAATTGGGGAGTTATTTCACTGTGAAATTTGAAAATTCAACAAAAAATATAAGAAAAAAACCTCGCACCCACCCCGTAATCCAACAGTAAACCCAAGCAGGGGGGTTGCAGGGGGGCAGCATGCCCCCCCATACACATTTCATAATTTGCGCAAATTACCATTGTCTCAAAAATTAATATTAATTCGAGAGAAGGGCGCCCGCGCCGTTTTCTTACTTATTTGGGAACTTATTCCATACCGTCTTGGGAACTTATTTCATACCATTTTGGGGACTAATTTCATGTTCGATTTGGGGTATAATTTCACAGTGAAATTATTCCCCAATTTTGGGGGGTTATTTCATTTTCTATTTGGGGGGTTATTTCGTTGGGGGGTTATTTCCTGGAGCCGTTTTTATCAGATGGCCAACAACTGTTTACAAAAAAAAATAAAAACAAAGCTGTTTGTTTTGAAAGGTTCGTCACAGATTTCAATTTTCGATGTTCCATAACAGCGTTCCATAAAAGTCCGAAACCCAGAATACGATTTATAAAAGATCTTTTATGGTCGAGACCTTTTATTTCGCAGAATAGGTCCAATTGACTTGCTAACAGACCTCCTATCATTAGTTAGTTATATGCAGGGGCGAACGCAGGTAGGGGTTTTGGGGGTTGAAAATTCGTTTTAAGCTGCTTTGAGATGAAATGAAATGTTATTATCATTGTTATAATGGACATCGGCTTATGGGACCACACCGCATATGGAAACACAAAGCGGAACAGAAAAACATGTTTCGTTTCCGATAGCTTGATGGACCCTTATGAAAATTAGACACTTTTTATATGTTTTCTAAAAATGTTTATTAATGTCAATTTGAGTTTAACTAATGTGTTTGCCAATAGTTAGTTCTAACATGCGACAATTATTATTACGGCTGATAGTTTCCAAAAAAGCTTCTCCAAACACAAAACAAAGTGCAGTGTGTCAGTGGTTAGTGTGCTAGACTGGTTTCGAATTCAACTGCAATTGCTGCAGATCTGTTATTTTTTTCTTCAACGAACAATTATCTACTACGGTGCAAGTCAATCTGCTGCACTTTATGGAAGGTTGTGTAATGCATTTAGATAAGATTCAATAAAAAGTTGTTTTCAAAAATCGAATCTCGTTTTTTCGTTGACTAGATCTGCGCTCTATTGCCAAGATCGGGATTAACTAGATAATAAAGTACTTCTCAATTTATACATGCACTAAACTCATAATTTTCTTTTCTAAATAATATTAATTTATAACCACGATAAACAGATTGTAATTTTGTATAAAAAATCAAAAATCTAAAATAATTTCGCATTGTTCGGTATCTATCTACTATTGTATTTAAAAGTTCTTGACTGGTTTGCCGATTACCTCACTCTTATCATTCCAGAACACTTTAAACTCAACAAATTCGTGTCAGCCAGACGCGGATACAATTGTATCAGTTAATACATGTTCAATGAAGTATTGAAACTAAGAATTTGTTAGGAAACTCATATCATAATTTTAAAATTGAAAGCTTTCTTTTAAAAAAGAACTCACAAATAATAGTGATAAGGCGCACTAAAAAGCCGAAATCCTGAGGTAAGACTCAACTATTATTATTATTTTATCCTTTGAAAGTTTGAATTCTTTTGTTTTCAAACACAATGTATTTTTTATTATGGTCATAACTCATAATTTTATGTCACCAATAATGTTTTCAAAATATCGACTTATTTTATTTAAAGGCCAAGGAGGGAACATATTTGTTTTTTTTTTTTGTTAAATATGAGCTTAGTAAATATATGTTGTAAACTCATCCAGGTTAAAATAGTAGAAATGTCTCAAGTCGAGTTATTGGATATCCTATGTTGTACCTGCAGATGTCCTCTATAAGGTGGCATTTACTATATTTATTTTCGAACGCATAGCGTGACAAAGAAAAAAGCGAAACGAAACGAAAAAATAAATTGCTCTTGTCCATTTTTTCCGGAATTGATTTAGTTATATATGTTGAAACAAATTGAAGATTGTGGGCCTAGGTATCCTCTATAGGCCTGTCAAAAATGCACCAAAATATATTTAGAAGTTTCTAAGGTTTTTGCATTTAAAGGCGGGCAATCAAATGCATTCTAAGTCGAAATCCGAATCTGTAATGCACAATGGCCGGCAAACGTTATTCGAACGAACAAAACACGAATTCGCAAATTGCAATATGGACGCTGAACCTGAAACAGCAACGAATGAAGAAACTGCCAACTGAATCAAATGGCACAGTCAACGTGGACAGCGCCAGCCACCACACAAGAAACAAAATTGGCTTTTCGATTGATCGATAATAGATGGCGTTACGTTGCGTGTCTATCTGACAGTTCAATTGTGATACGATATGTTACATTCAAATTTGATTATTTTTCTGGTCGTTGCCAAAATGAAAAAAAAAAAAAAAAAAAAAAAATTGAGAACAAATTCTAAAAAAAAAACTGTCGTCACACGCTGGATGGTCAAAATAAGACATTTTGAAATTTTTAAATTTTTTTCTTTTAAAACCCGTGCTGTGAAAATACCTTTCCAACAAAGTATAAATCATCAAAATCGGTACGGGCAATATCGAGTTATGGGATAACATCGCTTCGGACACTTTCTTTTATATATAGATACTCTAAGACAACAAACAAAAATCAACTCTGGTGCTAGACTATATGTCAGGAATATACGACAACATCACGGTCCCGAAGGTACCCTATGCCAGCCGTCGCTGATGAGCTGATTTTGATGGCCGCTAGACGCTGGAGTTTCGTCTTGAAACAAACTATAAAACTTGTTCGCTTTAAATATGAAAAGAAGAAACTAAGTACTCTTCGCTACCCGGCCCCTTTTGGGCCTGAAAATTGTAAAAAAATAAGTCGACAAGGACAGTTCACTCTTGCGCAATGAACTCCTCAGCCGACACAAAGTTCGTCGGCAACATTCACAAGCAGCATTTTCAATTAGCCGCTATGATGAGTTTCGCCACCACCTTATTGCTACTCACACCTGTACCTGTTATACCTATACCCTTTATGAAATGCACAAATTATTAGCTCGTTTGGCCTATATTGAACTGAATCCAATCCCGCTACATCAACAAAGCCGTTCCATGGGGACAACCTTTATCTCCAGGAGCGATCCCAGCATTCACCAATTCACCTTACAAAAAGTTTAATTCATTGACACAGGAAAGTCCCAGCTTACACTTTTATCTACCAGCAAGCGTACCTACTATTCCCTTGTTCCTTATCGTGCTCCAGTTAACTACACAGACGTCTAATCAAGTCTAGTGCTACCTCCACAAAGACAGAGTCTTTTCAACTTGTGCCGAGTGCCGACTATCGTCTCTATGAAAATCATAACTTGAAAAATCCACAATATTTTTTTTTTCCTCATTTTGATTGCACCAAAAAAGTATGCCAATCCTCGCAGCACTCGACTGGAGTAGATAACCGTTTTATTCCTACGAGAGGGCTTTTACGAGTCACATCTGTACTGTATACAATACATACGCTTGCATGGTGGGTGGTGGGTGTTTTTCTTCTTGTTGTAAGGACGTATTTGTTTAACCGTCGGAATTTCCACGTGACATTTAGAGAGCTTTTAAGCCATGTCCTTTCAAAAAGGAATATAGTAAAAAGAAAACATGGAGGCTGTCAGGATCAGCTGAATGGAACAGCAAAGCTTTCCACTTTCCATTCCACATGCCGTATGGCTGAGTTCATCGTGCAATGAAATTCCGCGCAGCAGCAAGAAAAATTTGAAGCTTTCTGTGGACAAGCTCATTCCCAGGACCTCGATTCTGGAAGAGTATTCTCTTTTAGTTCAAACAAGGCCGTGAACTGTGAAGTAGTTCGGACAGAATCTTCGCTTATAAAGAATTTGGTTTACACTTTCCAAATTGCTTGGACAACAACAAAACAATCCAAATCAAACCATACCTATCAAAGTTAAGGGAGTCCTTCTGCTGAAAGGTTGACAGAAAACAATCACTCACATCAATATTCGTTGTGTGTTCTATTCGGAAAGCAAAATCTCGGTTCGGGACTATCGCGCGGATAATAGTCATCGCATCGCGTTCGCCGGATAAATCTCTCGAAAATAAATCGACGTTATATAAATAAGTTCATCTTTTCAAATTTAAAACACATATTCGATAGAGAAAGAAAAAATGATTTCGCTTCCCAGATAATATCCAAAAATGATTGCAGGGTGCTAAGAAAAAAAATTAAGTTTAACGTTCTATACCAAAATCGATGCGCGTTCTTGGTTGTGTCATGTGAATTTAGTGGGAAAAAGTCATCCCCGCCAGTAGTGTATCAAGTGAAAAATCGAGAAAATATAAATTTAGCTCGGAAAGTTTATTGTGATTTTGCCAAAGGATACTCTAGCAAGGATCTAATTCACCTGCACCGAGATTTTCATCTTTGGATACCTACTATCGAATACATATGTTGTAAACGTCAAACTCGCAATCGGAATGACGTAAGGAATAATGAGAGCTCTCTCTTTGTTGTTGTTGAAAATGAATTATTTAAACTGCAAGTCAGGATACCATTACGAAGGTCCTTTTAAGCTACCCTTTTTTTTTTATTATTACCAAATAAATATTTGCCGTTTTTACGAATTGGTATTCCATTTCGTGTGTTCTTGGTTTCTGGCCGCCTGCTTAATGAAAAGGAAAAACGCGGGGGTGTAAACACGAATAAATTACCAGACTGGAAGGAGGAAGCTTTCGCATCGTTTATTCTGTGTTTTGTTTTCGTCCATCAAATAATTGGTTTTTATTCCGCTTGAATTGAAACTGTATGTGTTTGTGTGTGTTTGCTGAATTTGTAGGTCGTTCAAGAGGGATAATGTTATCCTCGTGAAAATGGGGTGGAGAGGGATGTAAAATATAAGTCATAAGTATGCAATAAGCCGACTCATTTGAATTTTAGGCCAGACAAATAGAGATTTCAAATGTGCAAGTCAAAAGTTTGTGAAAGTTTATGCATGATGGGATCAGATGTGTAGGTAACATACTTGTACATTTTGTTATGATTGAATACGTATTCGGATTACGGAACATCCCCTATTATTGAAAGGGATTAAAAGCGTATTGCAGGGAATACATTGCTCTGAGCAGGAATGATACGAGTAGGTAGGTGTTATGGTGGAGGTCGGCAGTGGTTGACTATATGTAACATTTGAAATTTGAGGCTAACTTGATACATCGACTTACTGCCATAACCTATTGAAGATATTTGGTACTTATTTTATCCGCGTCTTCAGGCCGATGAACTGTCTGCAACATAAACATTCCAAGTCTTTACTTGCTCACCACTCTACCGCAAGCGAAATACGAAATCATTTTTATAAAAGTTTTAGGTATAGTGAAATTAAATTCCATTTTTATTTAAGGATTTAAGCAGGACCGTGTTTTTCGTTGTGCGGACTTGTGTTCTTAGAGGAAAGTGTTTCTTTTTGTAATGATCAACCCTCATAACACATTATTGAATACAGTTCTATGAGGATAGATATGACATGATACCACTTACCTAATCGTAAGACAGAAAAAAATTCTGCAAATGAGGAAACAATCGTTATCCTCTCTTGTAGGCATTATTACAGGACACAACATGCTGAAATATCACAGCAAGAAAATGGGAATCAACACTGATGACCTGTGCAGAGGAAGCGGTGATGAGGATGTGCATGAGGACACACCACACTTTCTTTGCAACTGCCCGGCACTCTGTCACATTAGATACAGTATTCTTGGACGACACTTTTTCAAAGAAGTCTATAAAAGACTTACACAGATTCATATCATCCTCGAGATGGATCGACTACCCGGGTTCATAGGTTTCCACAGTATGAGGGTCATTAGAACCCCAAGGGCATCACAACGGATCTACATTGATCTAAGTGTGGCGGGTTCAGGTTCCACCTGTCTCGCCTACCCGCTAACCTAACCTAACCTACCTAATCGTTAGAAAAGTTTTCAAACAGGCGTAGGAAGTCAAGTCTGTCACACAAACCTACAAGTCTTGTCGAATAGGCGAACTTCAACCCTTAACAATAGTCACAAGTCAATTTGACAATGAACAATTGCATATATATGCCAATCTTAAAAAAAGCAAGGCTCAAAATTCACACTTTTTATACTGCTAAAAGTGCAGACAAAATTAAACTAACGATTGTTATAAGAGTTGAATTTAATATTTTTATGTAAGAACATTTAATTTTGTTTGGTTTTATTTTATTACTAACCATTTCAATTAAAAATTTAATTAACATATTTATAGTGGGTAAACCTTAATTTAAAAATGCAACACAAGTCGTAGTCCAGATGGACAGGACAAGTAGGTACCTACTATTTTATGTAGCTTCGATAATTACATTTATTTGTGTGCGCCTATTTGTTTTTCGATTAATGAAACTAATAAAAACAGATAACAAATTGCCAGCTAAATTGGTTTGCCTGCGCATTGTCTACCGTCACAGAAGCACTGGTATTACAAATGACAAGGCAGGGAAATTTACATTAGGTATTCAACAAGTGAAGCGGGTTATACAAAAATTACCTATTCGAACTTGTAAAATCGGCATTCCCAGTATATCTGTAAAATTGTTAAATTGTTAAATTGTAGTTTAGTGATACAGAAGAATTGTCCTTTATCTTTTTCAGCCAATGTATTATCGGCAGAAGGTAATTGTGAAGATGTGAATTTTAGAAATGTCGGTAAGCGATATGGTGAGCGATATAGTCGGTCATTAAAGTAAGCTGCAAGCGTTGCGACTCATGTACATACTAACCATAGCTTTTGGAATAACTCGGTGCCTGACTATTATCTATTGGAGGATCGGGCTGGCGCATTTTGGCGTATTAATGGCTGTCTTCTACGTCTAGTAGTCTGCAGGTGAATTGAAATTTCAAAGTATTAAGGCCCAGCGTTACCAAGTCAGTGCTTTCAGCGTTAAATTTAGTGCCCAAAATTTCATTTCAGTGCCGAAAAAGTAGACTTAGCGCTTTGGTGTTTTTTCAGTGATTAAAAAAATATTTTAGTGTTTTGTTAACGCTACCGCTGTACGCCGCCTTTTTGCCTACTTTGCAGCCATTCCACGGGAGCAATTTAAAAAACAAAATAAATGTATGTTTGTACCTATATGTTTTAAGTTTTATTAATTTTTTTTATTTATTTTTTTTATCGTTTTGAGTAGGTATAAATTAAAAAAAATTCCCACCGCAATATATAAACTAAAAACCCTTGTTTGCAATTTAAATTAAAAAAAAAAAAAAACTTTTTTCCTTAAAATACTATTAAAAACAAAAAAAACATGTCCGCACTGTGTAATCTACCCTGGTTATCGTCGATGTAACCTTTAAAGGAGCCTGCTCTAGGTTCGTTCGCAAGATGTTGTTCGATGGTTCCCACGATCGGTGGTTGTTCCCAAAATAGTGTGGAAATTCTTTTCAACCCCCTGCATTCCTTGGTTTGACGTGACTTTGGTTGGTATAGCTCAGCGGGGGAGCTAGGGTGTTAACTAATATATATATTCGATTGCCGCTCCATGTGTTCATCCTTTTTTCTTCCTGGTAATTCTCCATTTTTTTTCCTTTATACGAGTGTCCATTTCATCAACTTTCGGTTTTGCTTGCCGCACCTATCGAAGGCCTCCCACGCACCTTCACATTTCTGTGACTATAACTTAATCCAACCCGTGTTGAAAAGCCGTGACGATAACTTGTCCCAAAAGCACTCTGATTTGAAAACTATACCCTGTTGTTCCATAAGGGACCCATCAGCAACTACCCAATTTCAAACTTGTCAGCGTTCCTGCGGGGGTAATATCGATTAGTTAAACTATCGCTCAATCCCCAAACAGCTCTTCAATTTGTAATTGTGGCACCAACTTGAAGAATAACACTTCGAAGACTATACACGTGACAAGATGTCATTTGCGAGTTTCACGAACTTTTCCAATTCCGTTTTTACCCGCCTCAAGACCAGATAATTACGTCATATTTTCCTTAAAGTTTCTGAGGTTGGTTCATCGAGAGAATAGTTCACAATGACGTAGTGCCGACGCACGTCGAGTACCATGTTATATCGGTATGTACACACGTGTGCAGTTTGTGTCGTCAATCTGAATACGTCCCTTCTAAATCATAGCTCCAAGCCGGAGCCAAAGGATACATTTTGATTACAGAGAATACAAAGCCAGACGGGGGGAAAAAACAGAAATAGAAAGAGGGATAATGGTTGCAGTTTTCTGTTTTCTCGCGCCAAGCAAGGATTGCCAACTTTTGGAATAAATGAGAAATGAAAAATTTTAAGTTTTCACACGGAAGCCTGAATCTATAGCCCACTCATATGGTACACGTAAGTTGAGGCAGCGCAAACATTTCTAATTTCGTACTCCCTTCTAGCGTACTACTGTTCGTTATGTTGTGGAGAGCAAAAACTAAGATAAAGCCATTTCGCCCTTCTCGACAGTGCACAGAGAATGAAGTGTTTTTAAAATTTGCATAAAAACTCATTTTCGTGGGAAAATAAAACGAAAAGGGCGACAGTTGAAGTGAAATATCTAGCAACGACCGGCGCGGGTTGAACGCTATCACGCAGATAAATTTTAATTGGTAGTAAGTTCGCACAGGAACGGACGGTTACAGGGAACGCTTCGTATAAATTTTAATTTTGATTTGCTTTGCCAGACGCCCACAATCACGACTAACTAGTGTTCTTGCTGCGATCAATGAGTGTATTGTTTAATTTATTTCAAAAGTTAATCTAGAGGCAGAGAGTTGTTGGCTTTGCTATTAATACGTTGTCATAAAGTTTCCCAAATCCGTAAACTGAATGTTGTACTCGGTTACAGTTCCTGTTTGATATGACTGTAGTTTTTATTTTTTTAAGTGAGTACCTACTTTTGATGGGCAGGGGCAGGGGCAGTAGTTCCAATTTTATATGAAATAAACGAAGCATAAGCTAGAGGCACAGAGAGTCACTTGCTGAACTGTATCTTTATGTATCCTAATGAGAATTTACATGAAGGTTCAGTGGGTCTTAAGCATGTTTCGTAAAGAGGTTAATTGAAATCTCTTATGTTAAAAAAGTCATTAAAATCGTTAAAAAAATACATCTTTTTAAAATATCATCAAAAACGGACAGATAAATTTTTACCGAAAGCCCTTTAAATAATCAGAAAATGGCATTTTGGAAAGAAGACGGTCTAAATTTTGGTTTCCATGAATATTCTGCCCTTCTTATACCACAAAGAAGGAAATTGGTTGCAAAATTTTAAGGTCGAGCGGGAATTTCGATTTCCGAAAAGCCTTACTAATACCTGTTTCCGAAGAACAATTTTAATTGAGAGGTGTAAGGATAAGTCATTTACTCTTCACAGAACTTCCGCCTGCCTTCAAGCTAGGATAAATACAGACGTGAGCAAATCTACAGTGATGGTTTTTTTACCAGAATGCCCGTCTCCATATTGCACGTATGAGAAAATTAATTTTTTTATAATAAGATTTTGAAACCCGAGAATTTCTTTGCTGTACTGACAACTTAGCAAGTTCACCCATATCATTTTCTTGTAGAAACGAAGTAGCCGTTTGTAGTTCATGCTGTCTACCTTCTAAAGCTTCTCAGAGTTTATGATAGACACCGAGGTAGGTTGTTTCTAAAGGGTTATTTTTATTGTAACACCACGACACAGCTGAGCGTCCCATTAGGGCTACAACAGATCTTTTGAAAGCCCCTGATAGCTTCCGATGTATTCTCGTAAGAGAAACGAGGTTCCTTTGTCATATCACTGGTGGGACTCGCAGAGATAATAAAGGGGTTTTCAATAAGAGGTGTTATTTTGGTATTCAAAGAAAAATGCAATTTTTTTGAGATAAATGATCGGATGTTTATTTCATAATAAAGAGGAAGGTATGATACCGTTAACAATGAAAACAAACATCAGCCAAATGGTCACCACGAGTACGCATACAGGACCATATCCTTTTCATGAAATTTTCCATAACCAAATCGCAAGGTGGCTGCCCTATGTCCTCTATAGCCGAACGAATTTTATCTTTGAGGTCTTGAATCGACGCTGGGCTGTTGGCGTAGACCTTATCTTTAACGTGGCCCCAAACGAAGAAGTCGCAAGGTGTTAAATCACAAGATCTCGGTGGTGATCACAATTGTCACCTCTTCGAGAGATAACATACGGTCCGGAAACTTTTCCCATAAAAGATCATTGCTTGTGTGGCACGTAGCTCCGCCTTGTTGAAAATTTTAATAATTGCAATGCGTTGTTGAAGCGTGTATCGTTCCATTTTTAGTAATGGCGTAGTTTCTACTTGTCAACTGTCAAAGAATAAAAGCTTCAAAAGTGACAGCTACCGAAATAGCGGGTCATTCACAATAACACCTCTCATTGGAAAAATCTTTATGTATGATGGAGCGGTCGTAACCTAAGATGTGCCGCAATCGCCGTAAAATCCTCAACTCTGGCCCGCCGCTCTACATCCTTCTCTTATCAATTTCGATGCTTTTTTAAATATAGTGCCCTTCGTGTTGACAAGTGTCCCGGAAATGATCTGCCTCGCAACAAAGTCATATGAGAGCCCAACTTCTTACCAAAATCTGGGATATTTGTGGGAATACCTATATAGTGCAAAAGTTGAGTATGAAAATTTGTGTGTGTTTTTCGATCTGCCAACCTGAAAATTCCAGTTGTATGTACTATAACGGGGCCCCTTTTTAAAACATATTTACTTCATACGCGCAAATAAAACACAAGTCAATTCGATCACAATTTTATTTCTACGTCTGCCTTCTAGGACCGATTTACTTTGACTGGCTCTTCATCTATAGGAATTGAGTTGCACTCAATGCCCTTCTTATTCCACCGCTAGCACCTTTACATTTTTGATTCTTTTTGATTCTTTCTTCTTAGATACTGTTACAATACCGAACAGCCACAGCCTTTAAACTGTCCATTGGATGATATTATGAGATATCATAAATCATCACGAAAACTCCTTAATCCAATAATTCCTCCATTGCAATAATAGGAATTTGACAGTCTTTGAATCGTTTGTCGGAAATTGTTCATATAAATACTCTCTCCAATCGGTCTGTGACTCTTCTTCCTTTTAGGTAATATAAATAACTTCCAACTTGAAGCATTTAGTATTATCCCACACGTGTCGACAGTGACAAATGTCGAAGCTTTTTATATTACATATTTCACAAACCCAGTGCTCGGAGCTAAAATTTCAATTGATGTTCAGTTTCTAATGGGCGGTTACTTGGCTTTGGATGAATGAGTTGCGGTGACCTAATCGCTGTTTTACTACAAGACTACTTTCAAATAAATGCTGGATCTGCTCACAGTTCTATAGTCGGTTTCGGTTCATAAGAATGTCTGTCTAAAAGGAAACAAAATATCATTTTGCCCCCAAACCCTACATTATCCAACTTAATGGAGTGGAGATATTCAAATGCCCTGCTGGAGAAGGAGAAGGAGGACTTATGTTATCCGCTCGACGTACTCTAACCAAAATGAAGTCTTAGCTTCCGTTTAAATACCGGAACAGCTCGTACTTAATATTTATTCCTTTCCTTTTGATCGAATTTGTTTGATCTAGTTTACGACTTCTGACATAAATATATCGGATTCATAAATATTAATAGCGTAACGAATATTAAAGACTATTGATATAAAATTGGAGCAGCTACCGTTCCTGTTACAACCATATAACCATATATAATTTGTTTGCAACAAATTCCGAAATTATTGACTGTATATTTATTTAAGAGTGACATTTGCCTACTCTAGCACTCGACACAGTTCTATGTATTGATCGCATACGAGATGACCCTCACACGGTTTAGATTGTGTGTCTAATGCATAAATGCTTGACATGAATAGAAGACATGCATTGAGGTTTATTTGATAGTAGTTAAACGAAACTTAGAAAGACAATATAAGCCATTGAACTGTTGGTTCGGAAGTCGCCACTTGATTAGTTATGATATACGAGTTATTTTGAACGACGCATCAATTTGTATGTAAGTAGGTAATCTTGTCTGTATACTTGTATTTGATTTTAAAAATGTCCTCCTTTCATGTACATGTTTTCGAAAGTGGCTTGTCTTCATTTAGCATAGACTTAGATAATAATTTTGAAACACATTGAGACATAACACGGTTTAAATTGTAAGCTGGTATTGTTTTATTAGGTTATTATGCAATTTGTATATAATGTAGCTTTAGGCATTTAAATTTACTGTGTACAAAATTGAGGTGTAGGCAATAAGTTTGAATACATGCTACACAATCCTTTTGCATTTGCTGAAGAGGCTGGAATAAAAGCAAACTTATATTGTGCTTCTGCTTGTTTCTAAATGAGGATAAATAGATGTGTAAAACACAAATTCCCAACTAACTTTTAGTTAGTTTATTTTTTCTTCATTACAATACCGCCATCTGTCGCGAACGTCTGACAGATATCTAATACTAAAAACTGCCCTGACAAAACTTAATTCGGTATAAAAGTTAAGGTCCATTTCATTCGTCTTAAAAATAAAAAAATCTGACAGAAACGAATGGTTGTGAGAAGCAACGCCTGGAGTGAGATTCTCACATTAACCGTGTGCTCCAATTGGGTAAAATTAAGCTCAGCTGTCAATTTTTGCAAGTGGCTGAAAACTATCAACAGCTCTATAGCAATTGGGTGCTGAAATCTGACAAGAACTGAGTACATACACCTTTATCTTGAAAAGCCTTACATCCCAGTATAATGTATAAACCAAAAGTTAATATACCGACCTAAATCATAAATATTTTTGCTGTGCCGCTAATTAACTACAACAGTGTTCTCGATCCAATCGTTTTTGTCTTCTTTAAATCAAATCTGTAAGCCCAAAAACTCTAAATCCGAGGTTTGAACGTAATCCGGAAAGCCGTTTAGGCTGTAGGCTTGTGGAAGGACGGACAGAAAGGACAGAATTTTGCGACCCACTTTTTTGAGTTCCTCTATCATCGTAATATCAGAATTGATTAAAATCTCGAGTTCGAAATTTTGTACGAAACCAATATCTTTCTCTTACTATATAATGGAGAAAGTTAAAAAGCAATAATGTGTGAGGCTAATTCGTTTTCGTGTGACATTTCAATCAGGTGGGAGACATTAGTCGTTAATTAAGATCATTTAAAAATAGTTCATAATAATAATTTATGGGCTAAATCAATTGTGCAAAACGATTCTAAGTTGTGACATTTGTTCGGTCAGTCATTTTGCTGATTTTGCTGGATATTGCAAAAGGTGTGTCTGTTTCAACAACCCAACCTTCGTAGAAAACGACTTTAAACGACTCATTTTGAAAACTGAAATATGAATGGGAAAACTACTGTTTTCGATGAAGTTCTCGAGTGTTTTCGTGAAAACACGGTTTTCGGCTCGGAAAACTGTATAATTCCTCGTCAACATGTGTTTTTTTTTCTTAAGAAGAAGATCTCACGTCGCCTTAGCAAAGTCAACATTAGCTGACATTTACCCAGCAAAATTTTCCAATTCCTTAAACCCATTCAATTGAATATGTTTTAACATCACGCGCATTTTGGCTCCGCGGGAATAAATGAGATGGTACACATTTTCTTGAAGTGTGTATATTTTTCTTTTTATTTTTCAAATTATTGACTTTGCCTAAACAAATGTTATAATTAAACTGGGAAAAAAATCAACAAATAAAAAACTCAAGCTATATATTGAAGTTTAAAGAAGATTTTTCTTTATTAATCCCACGGTCTTATCCTGTTTTCTTTTTATTAGGCACAATATTGCATGAGCCTTGCGAAGATAACGACACAATTTCATCACGGAAAATACCTACTCCCATCGGGATGTTTCCTGTTTCCCACACCAGTGTTTTTTTTTGAAAGTTTAATAAATGTTTTAGCTTGGCAACCGGAAGACATCAGGTAGATGGCGGTTTTGTAGATAGAAGCCCGGATATCCCCTTCTTCGTTTTCTAGTAACATGCTGTTTCCTACAAAAAAAAAAAAAAAAAAACGAAAATCTTAATTAAGGGAAATGCTTTGAATTTTGTCTCCTTTTCATTCTGTGTTTTTCCTGCGACCAAAATGAAAAGTGGAAGAGCAGCAAAAAAGGGGAGATGCCATAATAAATAAGAATTGTCATCTGAGTAGTGGAGGTGGGAAAAGTTTTAAATATTTGTTGCGCCACCCCATGCAAAAATACGGTTTTGAGTATACAATTGGAGTTGCGTCTACCGGCGACATCGAGCTATCTTTGCACAACCGTGCACCTAGGCTACGCTGCAAGGGTTAACAAAAGCAGAATCCTTTGTCAAATTCATTGTCGGGGCAAGTAGTTATTTACTCAGCCAACTAACTCGACACAGAACGAAAACTCTGAACCGCTCCACCCTATGTGAACCGTGAGACTTACGATAACTGTCCACATTCTGGATGTGGTGCCAGCTATGTATGGTATCGTACAAACTTTCACAAGGGACCCGAGCTCCAACACACACTGTTGTACTTGAACAAATGAAAAATAAAAGAAAAACTTGCCATTTCGAACGTAGGTACCCTGGATATTACCTATTTTAGTGTCCTCCACTTGCAAAGGATTCCCTATTAATTCTGCGTATTTTCTGTGACTCTTTTCTTGCAGCTCTATACTCGTGCTCCTAGCTTAGTCCCACTCATCATTGGAACGAAAAAAAAATAGAAGTAACACAAAAAAAAAAACCGGAAAGGAAAAGCGAAAGATAGGATTGCCGTCGGGATAATAATGCGATTCCCAGTATGCACATATGCCTTAGTGAGCGCTGTATACATATTCAGCGAACAGCATTCTGGAGCGGTAGTGTAACTTTTTAATGATAAAAATGCGGTTACCTAGTGTTGGGGCAGACGACTACAGGAAAAAGTAAACGGCTGTCGAGCGTTGAGGACGCGTTGCGCTGTGCAATTGAGCTGGTGTACCTACATAGCGCAATCAAACCGGCACTGGGGCACGAAGGGCTTAATTACTGGAGCGTTAAGGATTCATCTGGGAAAAGAGGTAAGCACACTCGTGTTTTTGGTGTCAAAAGGTCGAGTGGACTTAACCATGAAGACTAATTTCATCGGTTGCAAACTGACGATCTCCTTGTGGGTGTGAATACGTGTTTTGGGTATTTGCACTCTTCCATTAGTCGTGGCCCACTCTAATTATAATTAAATAGAGAACATTCAAAATAGGCTATTTGGACGACCAACCCACTAAGTCATGTAAAAGATTCACATCTAAGCTCTTGCTATATACATCATTTTAACATCGTGTCAACATCACGGAAACAATTCACTGACTTTGACCGTAACTGCTATTGACTTTAAAAGCGAATCCTTACTTGAAATGCATATACTTAATTATATAAAGGAGACATATTTTCAATTTGTCCGCCATAGCATTTTCATAGCCCGTCAACTTCCAAGGACGTAGTCTGCTTAAAAGATTATATTTTATTTTGCTCCGTCACTTTTTAATTGGATTGCTTTGGCCATTTCGTAAACAGGTAGGAGAACAGTTATGCTTTGTAGCTGAACTCAACTCAAAATTGATTTGAATTATATATTTGCAATGGGAGTTGAAGAGAATTTAGTGCTACCCGCTTGTTTTTCTACTGGCATATTATCCCAGAAGACTAAATATTGCAGAGGCAATCGCAAAATATATTTAGCAGTGATATCTCGAAAACTAAATGAAGTTCTAACCTTTAGGTATATCCAAGACTCGATGGATCCAAATATTTGACGTCATTTATATGGCATCACATACAAACTTTAAACAAATTCTTTGTGTTCCCAAATTCCAATTTTGCGTTGATGTATAGACTTTGACGACTTTAAACCAAATATGCCTCTCCACCCTAGAGACAGGACGATACCCACGTTTAGATTTCTCTGGATTTTTCCGAAAATCATAATCGCACAATAGGATGGGACACAGCACTATTTTGAAGCACTCATTCTCCGAAATTCCGGAAAAAGCGGATGAAAGTCTTGGTACACTTGATTTTGACACACCCTACGATGTGTTGTAAACTGACAAAGAGGATTGGTATAGGAACTTGGTATCGAGAGAAAATGAGTCATCGATATATACTGACGGTTCCAAAACCAGTGAGGGCGCAGGGTCTGGTATATTCTCCAGTGAACTGGACCTACATTTAGCTGTAACACTTCCGGACACATGCAGTGTATTCCAGCCAGAGATTCTGGCCGTATTCAAAGCTGCGGAGGTACTTGAGATGAGGTCGATATCCAATAAGAATATCGCCATCTACATTGATAGCCAGGCTGCGCTTAAAGCTATGTTCGCAGAACCATGTCAGATTATGTTAGGTACCTGGGTGATATTGAAGGTAACGAAAAGGCCGACGCTCTGTCCAAGGAAGGAGTTAGGCTCGCGCTTAACCCAATGATTGAGGGTATAAGACCACCTATGGCCGTGGCTAGAAGGGTTGTTTTGGAAAAAAAAACTTCCCATTTAGAAGCCACAAGATGGTCACAACTAGAAGGTCATAGGGTCTCAAAAGCACTTTGGCCCATCTTAAACCGGAAAAAGTCTGAAGAATTAATCAATCTCAGTAGAACAAAGTTAAGATTAACGGTAGGCATACTCTCTGCCTTCTAAGGAAGCATGCCATGAGACTAGGACTAGCTAACTCGGAGATATGCATGTAATGTGAAGACCTACAAGGAAGACATCTTCCACCTTCTATGTGAGTGTCAAGACATCGCTCGGAGTGGAGGGAAGCAACTTGGCAGGTACTTCTTTAAACACTTAGAGGAGGTTGGATCCTAAAACAATATTCCGACCAATTACATTCTGTAGGGAAATTGATTGTTTGGGCGAATTAGATTTAGGTTTTTATACGTAACGGTTCCCTGGGGATGGCGATGGGCCCGCTATGGTGCCTGGTCCTTTGTGGCTATCTCACAAGTCACAACCACACTCAACCTAGCCTATATGATCTTGTTTCCAGCTTCAGATAATTTAATTAATTAGCAAAAAGCGTTCATTAATTTATGAAATTTTTCAAAAATTCAACACATATTTTCTTTCCATTTAATAGTTGTTTTTGAACAGTGTTCATTATATCACAAAGCTTTTCGTTGTCTAAAGAGAAGTTCAAAATATGAAGGGAAATAGCATCAGTGTTGTGTTCTGTTCATTAAAAAGGAGAACAGCTTTGGAGTGAGTTGGAAGCAGTTAATAAATCACCATCAACATTTATCCAGCTATGAATATTCGGAACAACGTTTTTTTATTGATCCAATAAATTTTTCGTTAATCCAAGGGAATGCCAGATAATGTACCTAATTTCACTAGATACCTAACTTAGAAGGTATTAAGTCAGTAAAAGACCCTTTTTTTTATTTATTTTTTTTCGCCTTTATAACTTTCTGTATAGCAAATACTTTTCCTTTTTCGTATTAAAAAAAAAAAGAAAGAAAAAAGCCGCTCATCTTAATCAACAAACGAATCAATTTCCAATATTTCACTAGGGCCGACATCTAAAGAAGTCCGAGATAATAAATGTACCAGTTTTCAAAGGACGACACGTAAAAAGAAGCAAGTGCCTAAATTCCTTCACACACTTTCACACTGCTTCGTGCAACTAATGGCAGCAGTACAAGTGTGAAAGGACAGACATAAATCATCCAATTGAGCTGAGAGGGAAATTTGCCAACTTGATAGTAGGTCATTGCTTGTTAGATTCTCCTTTCGTGTTGAAGGCTGTTATCAATCATCTTGTGTGAAAATAGTTGTATTGCCAGAGTATTTGCTAAACGAAACGAGGACAGATTTCGTATAGCTTGTATCTGGGGTCTGGGGTCTTTGCAAGCCAATACATGTAGGTCAAACACAAAGCAGAAGGTAATCTATTACCGATTCCATCCAGGGTGAAATCTTCGCATTCAAAGCAGCCGTCGACGTGCTCGCTTCATGTTTGTAAGCACTCACATAGGAATTAGAAGAAAATCCGCCCATTCAAATCCGGTACGTGCAAAAGAATAATCAATTGTTATCTTCGTCCATGTACTCTGTCCTCCATCGGGAACGGAACTCACCTTATTTCAATGATTTTATTTTTATTTCTCTTTATCCTTTCTGGAGCGAGCAGCCGCCACGCCGCCTCCTTCGTAAGCAAATCAAAATTTACTTCCGGATAGGCGCGAATGGGCCATTCTACGCGATTGTGCCTTTGACCCTTGCCAAAGTAGAGGTAGCACATTTTCACCCCCCAACTCTATCTTTGAAACTTTAGGATTTCGAATTTTTAGGGATTTCCGAGGATGGCGCGGTCGAATTGGATTCTTAATCCGAAAAGGTTTTCAAGGCAACTTTGGCAAAACTTAAATGTAATACCATCGGAGATGACAGCGACAGCGGAGCGGTGTGGAGGGAGCGAAGGAGAGTTGTTTTACTTTCTACATTATTTTTGTATGGATGTTTTTCGGAGACCATCCGAAAAGTTTCCTATGTTTGATTTTCGTTCTTGTAATCAAAAATGCAAATGGAGCCATGAATTCCGGATAAGAGTGGGTTTCCGTTCTGTTGGATTGGTTCCTGAAACCTGACCAAACTGAAAATGAAAACGCCACTGTACCTACGTTGGTCTTGTATTCTATTTATTCTGAGTTGTTTTGTGTGTCGTCGTCACGTTGTCACGTTGCCACAACGTGATTCGAGTATTGAAGTTATTTCTTTTCATTACAAGTAGGTACTCGCGGATAATATGCTGAACACAAATACAAAATGATATCAGTGGCTGGAGATGCTTAGGTGAAGGAGTTTTAATTCTTTTAGGAATATCCCTATTACAATATTGTGTCCTGCTCAAGTTTTGATGGTTTCTGCGACATCTTGCCGGCAGACTTAAAATATTCACACCCTTTTCCTGCATCACTTTGTAGAGTTTGAAAGATAAACTCGTATAGCACTTGGTGGGAGCTTAAAAGGTTTAGAGCGTGTGGTTAAAAGCCACTCCCAGGGATACCTACACCGTGCTGTTTAAGAGCTTTCAAACAAATGAATTGTAAATAAATAATAATAATTGTGGAGTTAAAATTAACTGGGTGGGTCACTCATTAATGAACCCAGTTCGTTGCTGCGTTCGTAGTCGAGTTTGGCCTTTGAAGTGACAAATAACAATTTATTTCGCTGTTATGGTATCACCAGGATCAATGCACTTTTGTAATTGTCTGTCACCTGAAGGTGACATTTTAATTTCCAACAAAAAATAACTACTGCATCTCTGTACATTGAATGTTTTTGCCCATGCAGTGCCAGGAATAAACAATTAAACATTGCTGCGAGGAATGATCAAATGACTGTGGTACCGCTTCTCTTACTGCTATACTATTACTGCTGGATGGGTCATTTAACATTGCAGAACATGGTCTCCCCGTCCCATTTGACCTTTCTTGCCCAGCCATAACACGAGCATTAAGCACGTAAGCGGATGGGCAAATGCAAACAACCATTTTTTTGGTACTGGACTATGCGATTCGCACTCGGTCATTGGCAAAAATGTCCACAAGAGACCGGGCGTTAAGTTTTTCTTGTTTGAATTTTTGTGAATTGTGGTACTCCCCAGGGCACGGTTGCCACTTGAAAATAAAATTTGTGTCCAAAATTGGAAATAAAAGTGACCAACTGTAGCTAAAAATGACCAAAATAATTTAACCCCTCTATTCACTGGAGAAAAAAATAAATTTTTAATTTTTTTTATTTTAAAGGATATTAAAAAAAAATTTTTGATTCCACATAGGTAGATAATAATCGAATAATATTTTACATTTCAAAAAACGCATTGTACATTGAAATGCACATGGATTACTGGGAAACATATTCAAACATTTTACTTACAAATATCTAATATTGTAAAAAAAATAAATCTCAATATTATAGCCACCAACAATAGAAAAAAAAAAAATTATTTTATTTTTTGATATTTCCCGACGAATGCGCGCGTTGGAACGTAGAACTTGACTGCGAAAATATGTTGGCTTGTGTAAAACAGAAGAAACCAAATTCACTCTACGCATCCACAACGTTAACGGTGTCTTTCCCGTAAATATTGTGTAGTTTAGTTCTTCCAATCGACTTTGGAAAATTTAAATTTGTACACATGGAACAATCAATTCATCTTAATACTTAATTATTTAAACATATTCTTCATGTACACAGATCACATTTATTGTTTTTTTAATTATTAATAATTTTTCATTTCGTAAAAAAATGACCAAATGGAATAATAAATGACCATGTGACCACCAGAAAAATTTATGACCAGATTTGGTCACAAATGACCAATGTGGCAACCGTGCCCCAGGGTAGGAAAACTTCGTTTGGAAAACCTTGCTTGAACACTAAAAATTATTATTAGTATCGGAGAGTATATCTGTGACACAGTGCTCCCAGACATTGAAAACAGTTTTCTATTTTTTTTAGATGTCCCCTAAGCTCGAAAAAAAAATTTCAAAAATACTTGTACATATGCAATTATAGGTAGGTATACATATTATACAATAATTTCCTTTTCTATTGTAAGAAAACAGCGGCAACACTTTCAATTTTAACTTATCAACTGTAGGTAACGTTTTCTATATAAACATTTTTTGTACATACATTTTCAAGACTTTTGATCATACGATCGGTTAGCGAGTAAGTTGCGGGACAGACGAGTCAGTTCGATTTTAGGCAGTAAACTTAAGAGAAGTCGTGTGAAAAATAAAGACTGTAAAGATATTAAATGTTGTGTGTATATTCATTTATTTCCGACCGTCCTTACAAATTCAGAAGTGGAGATAAGAACTAAAAATTATTGTGAATTCATACGGAATAGCAAAAAAAAAAAAAAACTCATACGGAGTATTAAAAGATAGTTAAAGAATTTATACGAAATTATAATACAATTGAACTGTAAAATGGACATCGAAATGTCGAACCGTGTACGTGGTTTCCTAGAAAAGTCCACTGTGTGTCAACTCAAAGAAAAATTGGGTGACTTAAATTTGTTGACTACTGGTCCTAAGCCTGTGCTCATACTTCGCCTACAAGAAGCATGGGATAAATTATCTAACAGCGAGCTGAATCAACATGTCCCTGATATTGTTGTGGATGACGAAACATCTTCCTCCTCTGGATCCGGAGCTAATATCAACATTGACGATGGTCTTCTAGACAAAGAAATCGAACGTTTACGTCATCAACTTATAAAAAAACAAGAAATCGCGAAGTTGAAACAACAATTAGCGGATCTTGGATGTGCCAATGAGTCTCCAAAACCAAAAGCCCCGTTATTTCACTTCAAAGACATAGAAGACTCTATGAACATATTCTCCGGCGACGATAATTTCTCGATAGAGAAATGGATTACTCAATTCGAAGAGTGTGCTGAAGTCATGGAGTGGGACTTGCGAATGCAATTTATATATGGAAAACGGCTTCTCAGTGGAACAGCTAAACTTTTCTTACGTACTGCTTGTGTAAGAAATTGGTCAGAGCTGAAATCTGCCTTGCTGAGAGAGTTTGCTAAAACAGTCACCAGTGCCGATATTCACAATCAACTGAGAAATCGGAGAAAACGGCGAGAAGAATCTTATCAGCAGTACATGTTTGCCATGCAAGAAATAGCATCTCTCTCCACAGTGGAGGAAGCTGATCTGTTGCAGTACATAATAAACGGTATTCCGGATTCTCACACTAATAAAATGTTATTATATGGGGCGAATACTGTGGCCGAGTTAAAGTTTTGCATGAAGAAATACGAGAAAATGCGATCTTCAATGCCATCGTCCGTCAACAATACAGTTCACATTAACCCGCGTTTGATAGAAGTGAAGTCGAATCAGCCCGTCATAAATGTCAAATGCTACAACTGCAGCGAAAGTGGACATTATAGCAGTAGTTGCCCCAAACCACGGCGTGCTAGAGGATCATGCTTCAAATGCGGGAACATGAGTCATCGAGCATCGGAATGTAAGGCGAAGGCAGCGGTGCTAACGCTGGGAACATCTGCAGCTGATTCTGATGAAGAGGCGCAGCATCAACGACAGGTCGAATGCAGAAACATCAATGTACTGTACTGAAAATAAATTTGAACATCTACTTAGGTATACCTTTGAAGAGACAGATGAATCAATGTCAAATTATTCAACGACGCTGCGCACACTGATGGATTCTGGAAGCCCAATAAGTTTCGTTCAGCAGCAGTGTGTACCACAAATATTGACAAATCCCGTTGACGTCAATAATTATAAATTCAGTGGAATTAATGGTAGTCCCTTAGGTGTACTTGGTATTGTATGTTCACGTATTTATTTTAAAAATAATTGCGTTTGTCTTAATTTAATTGTTGTGAGTGACTCAAGTATGAAATATCCTGTCGTTCTAGGTCGCGACTTCTTAAATTTAAACAAAATGGAACTGATGAAAACTGATAATGTGAATGTGGTTAATAAGCAGGTTCAAACAGGTAATCATATGACAAACATTTTAACAGATAATTTCGAAGAACAAATTATGAATATTAACACTTTAAACGAAACGGATGAGAGAAATTTGAATACTAATCTAGACTTAAATATTAATAAAAATATATCGCATGCACTTAGAAATAAAATAGTACAAATAGTTTCCGGGTCTTGCTCGAAATACAAATCTGAATTAGCACCAATTTTGCATGGCGATGATAAGGTTCAGATGGAAATTCGATTAAGCAAAGATGAACCTTTTTATTGTACACCGCGTAGGTTGCCTTATGCTCACAAACTCGAATTAAAGAAAATACTTGACGATCTTTTACAAAAGAAAATAATACGTGAAAGTGATTCACCCTATTCATCGCCAATTGTCTTAGTTAGAAAAAAAAACAATGAGCTTCGTCTCTGCATCGACTACCGGTCTCTAAACAAATTTACACTAAAGGATAATTATCCGCTTCCTTTAATTGAGGATTTGATTGATAGGCTGAGAAATAAAAAATACTTTACGGTACTAGACTTACGTAATGGGTTCCACCATGTCACTGTAGCCGATAATTCTATTAAATTAACTTCTTTCGTAACCCCAATTGGGCAATACGAATATTTGAAAATGCCGTTTGGCTTGAAAAATGCGCCATCGGTCTTTCAACGTTTCATAAATAATATTTTTAAAAGCCTAATACACGACGATAAGTTGTTGATTTATATGGATGATCTGTTGATAGCTAGCGAAAGTATTGAGCAGCATTTGGAGTGCCTTCAAAGTGTAGCTGAGTTGATCGCGAAACATAATTTAGAGCTCCGACTAGATAAATGTCGGTTTGCCTATGAAGAAATATCGTATCTGGGATATATTGTGAATTATGATGGTATACGTCCAAATTCGGAAAATATACGGGCGGTGAGCGAATTTCCCATACCTAAGTGCGTAAGGGATGTTCAGAGTTTCGTCGGCCTCTGCTCATATTTTCGAAAATTCGTTATGAACTTTTCCCTTCTAACAAAACCCCTTTATGATCTTCTACGCAAAGGCACTACCTTCCACTTCGGTTCCGAACAATTAACTAGTTTCGAGGCGCTTAAGACCAAACTATTGGAAGCCCCGATATTAGCCATCTATAGTCCCAGTAATGAAACTGAATTGCACTGTGACGCAAGTAGTATCGGCTATGGCTCAATTCTCTTGCAACGTCAAACGGATGGGAAATTTCACCCCTGTTCCTATTTTTCCAAAAGAGTTTCTGATGTTGAATCGAGATATCACAGTTATGAACTAGAAACACTCTCAATCATCTATGCACTGAGAAGATTCCGAATCTATCTGACTGGCATCCAGTTCAAAATAATAACAGATTGTCAATCGTTAACTCTAACCTTAAACAAACGATTCTTAAATCCACGAATATCACGCTGGGCATTAGAACTTCAGAACTTTGATTACTCGATTCAACACAGATCTTCCGATAGAATGTCCCATGTAGACGCATTAAGTAGGTGCACAAACTTATTAGTGGTTGAAGATGATTCATTTGAATTTGCCTTAGCCGTTGCGCAAAAACGAGATGCTGATATTGTGGCTATAATTTCTGAATTGGAGCAAAGCGAAAGCAGTCTTTACGAGATGGTGAATGGTTTGGTCTATCGAAAAGTGAAATCCGGTGTTAGATTTTATGTCCCGAAGCAAATGGAACAGCAGATCATTCAGAAACATCATGACGCGCTTTGTCATCTTGGTGTTGACAAATGTTTTGATTATCTCAACCAGACTTACTGGTTTCCCAAAATGAAAGCCAAAATTAAGAGCTATATATCGAATTGTTTGAAATGTATCTACTTTTCACCCAAAACTGGAAAAGTAGAAGGAACGCTGCACAATATTCCAAAGGGGAAAGTACCATTCGACGTAACGCATATTGACCATTATGGTCCGCTGTCAACTACGGTTACTAAGAAAAAACATTTGTTCGTAGTAATAGATGGTTTTACAAAATTTGTAAAACTCTATGCTGTAAACACAACGAAAAGCTCAGAGTCAATTGCATGCTTAAACTTATATTTTACCACCTATAGTAGACCGAATTTAATTGTATCCGACCGAGGATCCTCCTTTACATCTCAAGAATTTGCCGACTTCTTACTTAATTGTAACATTCAACATATTAAAATAGCAACACTTTCTCCGCAGTCAAATGGCCAAGTTGAAAGAATTAATCGTATTCTGACACCTATGTTTTCAAAGGAATGTAATGAAGAATCTACTGGCAACTGGTCACAGTATTTGGCAAAAGTTGAATTTAGTTTAAATAACACAGTTAGCAAAAGTACAGGGTTCACACCCAGCATGCTACTTTTCGGGGTCAATCAAAAGGGAGAATTTTGTGACAGAGTTTTCGAACATTTAGCTTCTGCTAATGACGATTCGCGCGCAGAATTAAGTTGTATCAGAGAGCAAGCTTCGGAACGAATACAGAAAAGTCAGCAATATAACAAATCATATTACGATCAAAAGCATAAGCCTCCTAATGTGTACGAAGTTGGAAACTTAGTAATGCTAAGAAACGTAGACACTACACCTGGTATAAATAAAAAACTACTGGCTAAATTTCGCGGCCCTTACGAAGTTATTAAGACTCTTCCAAATGACAGATATATAGTCAAAGATGTTGATGGTATCCAGATTTCTCGCATTCCGTATACTGGTATTTGTTCTCCGTGCAATATGAAACCATATATTTCAGAAATATGATTACAAGTTTATTCCTGGCTGTTATAAATCCACATAACCCTATTCTATTGTAAGACTTATTGAATTTCATTGTTTATATAATGTTAATATTTTCGTATATAAATGTTCATCGTTAAAATATCAATGTTTCTATATTATTATAATTCAATGTATTTGTGTATATTTTCATATATATTCGTAAACTAAGTTTGTTATTTTTATGTTCATGTTCTCTATATTAAAGCTATCAGTTCTATGACATAAATTCGGAGAGATAATTACGTTTTAAATTTAGTTAGTACATTCGAAAATTCTGTGACATAATTAACAAGGATATGTTTATGTTTTCTCTTATACATAAACAAAATAAACGAAAAAAAAATCAAATGTATTATACATATATCCTTATAATCGAGACGATTATATATCAGGTATGGCCGAATTGTAAGAAAACAGCGGCAACACTTTCAATTTTAACTTATCAACTGTAACGTTTTCTATATAAACATTTTTTGTACATACATTTTCAAGACTTTTGATCATACGATCGGTTAGCGAGTAAGTTGCGGGACAGACGAGTCAGTTCGATTTTAGGCAGTAAACTTAAGAGAAGTCGTGTGAAAAATAAAGACTGTAAAGATATTAAATGTTGTGTGTATATTCATTTATTTCCGACCGTCCTTACACTATTAAACTTAATAAATACCAAAACGAGTGAATGCATTTAGATATACAAAAATTCTTAGGTATAGGCGTTCAATGGGCTGTTTTCCTGTTTTTCATATTTAATTGTTTAACATGAATAAATAATTCTTTAGATTTTTTCCTAAAATACGTTTTAATTTTATTCTCAAACAATTTACAACTTTTAATTTTTCCCCTGTTTTTAAGCTTGTCTCTCCTTTCCCCCTCAATCTGGAACCACTAAATCAACGTATTAATTAGGAAAAATTTGGCGAGGTTATAGGTAGGTACCTAGGTATACTTAAAAGATTTTAGATCTGCCCCGGCAGTCTTGTCGAATTGCCCGACTTTTAAATAAAGAGTCTTCTGGTTTTCCAGGACTAAATGAAAGGTGACTGTAATTTCCCGGGCTGGAGTGAGATGTACATACTTGCTGTTTTCCAAGACTCTCTAAATGTGGACTAGTTATTCTTCTCAAGGCAGGGGTAAAGCTGATATACAATTGTTGGTGCACCTCTCAGCTTGTGGTTTATAAAAAAGAAAGATTTGTAGCTAGTTTTAACTACTAAATAACCTAAATAACCTAGGTAAACCTAATGAGCTTACTCCAACGAAGTTTTTACTTTTTCTAATACATTGTAGGAGAAATATTTATTATGTTCGAACAAAATTACGAACTCAAGATGTTTATTAATTATTCAAACTTTGGATTTGGAGTTTGGAGGCCTACAGTTGGGGGCCGTTTTTTTTTTTTTTTTTTTTGCACGGTAACATCAATATCAATTTTGTTTGTACGAAAACGGCTCTAGCGGTTTTAGCCAAAATTGATATTTGAACTTAAGTAGGTAAAGATGGCTGCATACTTGGTTTTTAGCTAAAAAAAAAATGGAATGACTTTGCATTTGAAAGGTTTACATAAAATATAGGTATACTATCTCGAAAACAATCAATACGATTGTAACAAAAATGAATTTCAATGATAATATGGTCATTTCCGACAACATCAAACTCAGTTTTTGTCTATATTATTATATAGTTCGATGGATTTTCGAAAAAATTCAAAAAAAGAAAATATTAAAAATTTTTACCTAAGAACTACACTAACGATTTTAACCAAAATGCATAAGTACTTAGAGCAAAATTGAGGTCTTCAAAATTATTGTGCTCTAAATTTTGCAATTCGAATCACCGAAAACGATTATTTTGAAAACTGCAAATATTGTCTCAAATTGTAGTTTAATTCAAGAATCAAATTGTAAATGAAAACAATAAAGGATTATTTATGAACAAAAATTTATTTTTAACATAATTTTATAATTTCTGAATGGTTGACCGACTGTGTTGAAGAACGAAGATAGACTGACTTCAAGCAGCCAGCAGCATTCCTCCTCGCGATAGTTCATGTGAAAAATTCCCAGACATTGCTGACTACGTTGTACAAAGTTATAGCTTTGTAAACAAAATTGATGGTGTAGAGAGCACCGAACGCTCCTACTACTATGAGTGCGGCCTTAATGGGTGGCATTCTAAGAATTTGTAGTTTGCATTTTCAAAGGAGAAGCCTTTTAAATGCAAAATAAAGACGAGAAAAAATTAGGTTGCAGCGAATATGCTGCTGACTACGTGATATATGATAGAGTGAAAATACAGTTTGTATGTGATTAAGAAAGATAACAAAAAAGGCAACTATACTTAACAAAGTAATACAGTTTGTATGTGATTAAAAAAGATAACAAAAAAAAGCAACTATACTTAACAAATATCTTCAATAATTTAGCAATCGTATTTTCTATTCTAAGCATTGCAATATTTTTTTTTTTTATATAATTTTACTAAAACCTCTCTACCGGTTTCGATCTGGACCATTCACCATGACCTGCATCTTCCCGAGTAGGAAAAACTGGAACCCAAAAAAGAAAATCAATATCTATCTACACAGATGGTTCAAAGATGGATTGTGGAACCGGTGCCGGCATATTCTCTGAGGAATTAAGTACCTATACATTGCTCCATCAGACTTCCTGATAGCAGCATTGTCTTCCAAGCGGAGGTTTTGGATAACGCTGAAGTGGCCCGTAAGGCGTCAATGTTGGCAAAACCTTGTAGCGATATTACCATCTTCATTGACAGTCAGGCAGCTATAAAAGCAGTTTCTGCTAATTAAATAAAATCCAAACTAGTTCACCAGTTCTGTTGGGTCCCTGGATACAGTGACAAAACCGGCAATGAGAGGGCGGATAAACTGGCGAGAAAGGGGTCCGTAATGAATCTTGATAGAGCACTTCAATCGACTAAACCACCACTTTGCAATCTCAGAGAGCGAGTGGAGAACAATAATTCAAATGAAAACCAACAACAGGTGGAAAGAACTCACGACTTGTGAAATTTCACGGAAGCTTTATGGCTAATGAATTGCAGGACTTACGACTTACCCTGCTTTACCTAACCCTAACCTAAAGGTTTTGGACAAAATACAAATACAAATGCAAAATACAAATAATATTAATATTGTAAATAATATTCAGTATTTAGCTTTTTTTTTAAAAGAAATCAAATTTTGAAACATAATTATCCTACGCAAATCCCGATCTGTATTCACATATTCACGGTATATTTTTGTAATAGTCGCAATAGTCCATTTCCAATGAAAACCCAATATTAGCTGCGCAAAATTTCTTTTTACAAAATTTACACAACTTCTTCTTTTTTCAACCACATTGAATATGCAGATGTACCCTAAAAATAATTTCAGTCACTTGGAGTTTACTTAACCAATCCGAAGCTCCCACTTCATTTGCACCTATATTTTGATGAAAAACTTTTTGATGACTTTTTACCCAATCGTTAAAATTATTTTTTATTTCAACAAACAATATTATGAAGTTAAATCCTTCAAAATCACCCAAAAATGGGGGAAAAACAGATCTTAACCCGTTCTGTCAATTAGACTTGAAATGTGATAGAACCGAGAGCGCAATGGGTAAGTGGTTAGTGTGTTCGATTATTAAGAAAGGGTACTACGCTCGATCACAAGAAGAGCACATATTATACATCTTAATTTTTTTTCTGCTCGGCATAAATTGTAGATTAGTCCCAAATTTGAAGAACTCACACACGACGAATGGCTGTGAGCAGTTATAGGTAGACCTGTAGTGTCCTTACGGACTTGTTGCGCCAATAATTGCTTTTTTTAGAGCCGAGAGTTGCGAATCAAAACATTAAAAATATGACATAATTTCAAGTATTTTTTGTAAAAGTAGGTACGAGTACCTAGGGAAAAGGGAAATCTCGTCTCACTGATTTTTTATGGGAATATACGGACGGAGCAATACTCTATCAGAACTGTGCCCCATCAACGCTGTTGTAATGCCAACGCAAAAATTCAGTTTCCTTTTATTTATTTCAGTTTGTTTGCATTCTTTTCTTTCAATTTACTTCGCCAATGATTCGAAGGACCTATAGAATTTGACAAACGGACACCATTTATCAGTTTGGTCCACTTAACTTGCATGGCTCTCAAATATAATAAATAGGTAGGTAAGTGTTTTCATAAATAGCTATTCCGCAGCATAGTTCCATCCACCGAATTGAAATGGCCACTTTCAAAACCGCAAACCGAGCCATCATATTTTTAGACGTGTTTCATTTCCTCACCGACTATGCAACAATAGAAATTAATTTGAACCGAAATAACTAAACTTTACGAAATTTGAAGAAAAACACTCAAACGTCCACCAACGATGAAGGGGAGATCCGTTTGCAATCTATCCACATCCACACAGCCCCCAATTATCCCGGTTAAATAAGTATGCTTTGCTTTTAAGAGTGCGGACCAACGGAAGCCCATGTTATTTATAGAGGTACCTAAAATACCCATTCGCACTCGCAGCATCGCTGTGCGAATGCTACAAAATAGTCGATTTCAAGAGAATCATTTCCACTTTGTGAGTGAACGTTTTCTTGGTGTGTGTTTTCCGTCCCAGGCGAGGTGGATGAATTGGGAAGCTTTGAGCAAACCCATTAACAGAGCCATAGAACTAAAGTGCTAAAAAGTGTTCAAAGATTCATAAGGCTGGAAAATTGCCGATAAAAAGGACGGCTACGACAAGAGGTAAACTTAAAAGTGTTGTGGAGGCATTGTAACTTGCGTTTATGGGTCTGTCGTCAGCGAATACAGGCTTCCGAAATCCGCTTTTGTTTAGCCTACATGTGCACGTGTAAATGGATCAGTTTTGCATCACGTCGTTGACGTCTCGTTTGAGTATTTTTTCAATCAAAGGAGACTGCTGTGCCATGTAGAGAGCACTGCGCTTTGTCGTGCTGATATCGTATAGGTGTACCACGGCACGACACTTTCGAAAGAGGCACATTTAAACTAGGTATCAGCCTTTTCTTTCCGTCGGTAACTATTCCTTGGAGCCTGTTAATCGTGCGATAGGCTTTTTTCTCATTACTTAAAGATGGCCAGGTGGATTTTTTATTCGTATGCTGTGCACGTGCCTAATGAGCTACCTGTCCTTGCTTTGTTCAGTATTCTTTTAAGTGCGCCCTTCAACTTTCAAAATGGTGAACAGTTCGCTAGCTTCGCCAAAGGATGCGGCTGAATCTTGAGAATGGGAAATAATTCCGACACACCCCACCGCCAATAACAATTTCGCACGGAGAAACAAGAAACAAAGGATTTGAGTATGAACGTTTGAAAGGCACTCTAAGCCGCCACTGAAAACAATTCACCTTACTCCACCCTCAGCGCAACCAAGGCGGTGTACAGGCTGTACACACCAATGGCATGTTCTTGAGACACTCCACACTCCACACTCCACACTCCACACTCCAAGTGATATCCCTGGTCGATTGCTATTCAATTTCGAAATGTAAGATTCCAATGATGTGAAAAGACACGTTCTGTAGCCAAATTCTTTGCACCCGAGCCTGGCGCAAATCGGCAAATGGCGGACTGTTTACATTTGGGTTCATGGAATGGTGTCGAAGGATGGGATATAATAGGTATACAGAACAAAAAAAAAAAAAAAAAAATCGAAACTTGTGAAAGTGTGATCTCAAAATACCAAGTGCTTTATTTGTTTCAATAATCTTAAACGTGACCGAGCAAAACTTGCCGTAGCCGTGTGTACGCGCCAAGGCTCGGGCTTGCTTGCGGTGGCGGTGACGACGGTGGTGTTGATATTTACATCCGTTAGTCAGAAATGTTGAAATAGTACGATAGAATCAAAGAGCTTACATTGTTGCCGCGGGCCCTCAATGCCAAGAATAATGTAGGTGAGCATTGAGTCTTATTTTTCTTAGCCCTTGGTAACGGGCTTAAGGGTACATTTAGGTAAGACATTCACTTCAACCGGGGAATAGTATTCCTTTCGTCCTTCTTCTCATGTACATTATCTTTTGAAAGGCGTTGCGGTGGCAGAGCAGCTTCATTGTGTGTGCGTTGGCAAGTCTTTGTTTTCTGATGGATTTACTTCGAATGGTTGGTTTTATTCGATGCTCTTGTTGCCAACAAAGGAGATGAATTGGTGTCAATAAATCAGTAAGCGATTCAAATTCCAAGCAATTTATTTGCAATTGCCGGAAGGCAAAGCTACACGGGATGTGTGCTTCTTTTCTCAGTTGTAAAATCTGATTAAATCCTTAAACATCGTCGGTGGAGGTAACGTCATATTCAATGTATAAGAATAATATGGGAGTGCAACACGTACACAGGTTCAGCTCGATGTATTAAGGATCGGAGTAAATGGGTGTTTACGTTTAAATTGAATATTTCTCTTATGCAAAGTACCTAATCATAGTGGTTCAATGGCCAGGACTATATTGAGCGTAATTGTCGATCACCAAGCTGTCATTATTTTTTTTTATTTTTTTATTTAGATATATGTTTGCAGGTTTGCATTTTAAGATACAATATCTTATAAACAAATACAAACTTCTGTTTTAGAACAATTTTAAGCTACTTATAAAAAAAAATTAAATACGTTTTATTAAGCTTACCTAACCAATAATTTTAAGAATTCATTTCTCTTTAATATTCTTAGTTAACTTTTCATTTATAAAAAAAATTAAAAGATAACAACAATTTGTACACAAATTTCCATTATTTACATTATAATAATTAATTACTACATAAATAAATATTCTTCTTTGGTTAACACAATGTATGAAACAAGGAAAAGAAAACAAAACCCCATTATTTAATGGAACAATAAATGTGTCGGGTGTCGCTATTTATTTTTTAAAACACTCGATATCCCATATTATTTTTGGACAAGTGGGCAAGTGGATAAAAGACTAATCAGCTGACGTAGGTAGGGGGAGATGGGGGACATTGATGCATGGGGCATATAGATATAGTCGACATTATTTGAAAATTGATCACACCAGGCCGCTCAACCACGCCCCCAACGCATACACATGTCTGTCTGACATCTCTCTTTAAGTCATCGTATTTTGCCCAATAACAATCTGTTTTCCCACTCCGTATGCAATTTTTGTTTAGTTTCTTTCGAGTGAGTTCTTGTAAAGAATATTTTGTGTTATCAGTTGCATATTAAGTTCGATTGTGAGAATATGTCAATAATAATGTGATGTTTACCTAAAAAGTCGTTTTAAAGCGTTGTTTTTATTGCAATTAATATTTATATTGTGTAAGGACAGTTGGGGCACATTGATACACCCAACGTCGGGGTAGTTTGATACGTTTCAATGTGCTCCACAAATCTTTCCTTTGTGGTATGTTAGTTAGTAAAATATAGCTATTATTTTTATTTCTGGCAAGGACAATGGTCCGAACATAAAAAATCAGGAAAGAAATAATATAACCTGAAGTCACCAAATCCGATAGTCAAAAAGGCACCAGCAGAACGGCCTCTCTATTTAATTTTAAGAGTGTGGCAGTATGATACAAATTTAATATTTTAGTAAATAGCTCTTAAATTTGTTTGTAGATGAATTTAAGAGCACATTCGTCTAAAATAAGAAAGTTAGAGCAGAATTGAACACAATCAGTATTTTACTTTGCTATTATTGTCAAAACGCAGACTTTTTTTTTAGTTCCAGTGAAAATCGTATCAAAGTGCCCATCTCCCCCTACCTAGCTAACGCCTTGGTCCGCTAACATTTTCTTTAAAACTTTAGCCAAACATGCTTCGAATGATGAATTCTTTTTTGTTCAATGTTCAATAAGGGATAACATCTAACCTTAACGGAGAAAGCGGCCATTTTGATAATTAAAAAAAAAGAGTCTAAAGGCTCAAAAACTGGATAAACGCGGGAGCGCTGCTTCGATACTACTTGTCCCGTCCCCCGTCATAACAAAAATCGTGGAGGTATCAAGAGACACACTTCTGCTATCTGGCGACCACAAGCACTCTCGTAGAGGAAATTTCACCCAACAAGAACCCTTTCTACGTTCAAAATAGTTTGTTATTTTTGTTGATGCTATTTTGCAAATACATATATATTTATACACTCATATCCTTAATTCCGTCGTCGTCAGGTGAAATATTGACATTCCCGCAAACTTTGTCAGTCACCAAATGAGAAAATAATTTAATTAGGTACAACTCTCACCCGGGTAATATCTAGTAATAAATTGAAAATTGCAAATCAGTGTGCAAAATTTCCATAAACCAAAAACGAATCTAAAACTTTTGACATCAAAAGTTCCTAATTGTAAAACCAACCCAGCAAGTAATTAAATTTGCCATAACCTTCTTCATTACCCAGAGTAATGAACGCAACACACACTCCCTCCCACACTGTCCGTAGCCGAACAAACCTTTTCTTGTTCCGCATCCGCACTCGGCTATACTATGTAAACTGCGTGACACCTATAAGAATTCCCACAGCATTGAGGATCCAAAAAAAATTCGTCCATGCCAAGCGGAATTGAAATTTCTGTTAGTAATAAATTTGCATACGAAATCGTCTGGCATTTTGTTTATTATAAAAAAAAAAACGAACTGCTAAGCTTACAACATCTGCAATGCTATGAATACCGGCAGTCTTCGTCCTTACACACAGAGCCACACCAATTTCAACGGCTACTCCCCCCACCCCAATCAACTGTCATAGCCATTTTGACCTCCGTAATTTCGTAATCTACCCCAAAAAGAGACAAAATAAACTTTATCTGCTCCCATCTCGCCATTTGTTTTCTATTATTTAAAATAATTCCTCCTCTTATCGCACCTAGTTCCTGTTATTACTGTGCGAGTTTTGTCGCCGAAACCGAAGAACGAAGAAGATCCAAATCCACCCACGGATAGGTTGTGAAGCCTGTAAAACTGAACACGACGAATCCAGTCGTGATAACAACACTGCTCGGAGTATTAAGTGCGGGCAGTTTGGAGGGAACAAAAACACAGAGCCATCCGTAGGTACCTTTTAATGGCTTGCTGCGAAGAAAGACACAGCTGAAAGTCCGGGAAAATTTGCATAAGGAAAACGTTCGAGAGGAAAATCTGTGGAAATTAGTGCTTTTATTTTGGGATAAATTAAAGAATAGAACGGAATGCGGTGAGATGAGCACTATACCCTCAGGGAGATCTTTAGGCGGGGATGATAGAAATAATGAGACGTTCTGGCGTGGATTTCAATGCAAATCCGCAATGGGACTATCACAGACCCAAGCTCCGATTGATGAACAGAGGGAATTCCACGAGTGACCCTCGCCAATGCTCGGTGGGGCATTTACAAATGCAAATTTGTCTGAGTTTTTCACCCGAGAAGGGCAAATGGATGGCAAGACATTAATTTGTATAATAAAACAAAATTTAAGCTAGCCATTCAAAGCAACACAAATTGGTTTACATACTCCTTCTTTGACGCGGTTTGTATGCATATGCAAAATGGATATACCCTCTTCTGTAGGTATATTATGTCCTTTTAAGTGCCGATAAAGTTTATCTGCTCCGAAATATATAAAACTTTTATTTAAAATGATTGATGATGACAAAATGTACCAAATTTCGGTATTGGTATTCTTTTCCTTGTGAATAGAACTTGCAAGTCTTTATTGATAGCAGAGTATCATGTTGTGCCACCGTGACATAAGGCCAAGCGACATAGCTACATAATAAGGATTTGGCTTTATGACTTTTTGGGAAAGCGCCATAGCGCAAAATTTTAATACTTGGCCTTATGTGGCCCTCCCAAAGCAGCCAAATTGTATTGAGATATAACAGGATCGCTCGGGTACTTTTTTGCAAACGTAAAATTATTTAAAATTTGCTAAGAAACTGTGCGAATGCGACCACGTACTGAGAAAATTTAAAAAAATGAGAGAGAAATCCATTTCTACTCTTTTCATTTTTTCGTAATTTTCTACTCGCCGAATTTCGACTTGCTGAAAAATTAAAACTGCTAAGTGACAACTTAAAAGTTTGAAAAACCGGTCAGGTACTTCTCTTGAAATTGAGAGACTTCTCTCTCGATTTTAGAGATTGGACATTTTTCATTTTTCTATGCTGAAAGTACACGAACGGACCTAATATTTTAAAAAATTCATGCTATTAGTACCTTCCATTTAAGAAAACTTCGCATATTTCCGTCCTACAAACAGTGATCTCAAGCAGGGTGAATGCAGGGGCGTCAGCGATTAAAGTGGTACGAAACCTCATGAAAAAGTGGAAAGTATGTGATTAGTATTATTAACTTCTGACCGAGGACTCTCTGGTCCAATACCCAGGAAAAACTATTTTAAACATTTCAGTTCGATATACAATTGTTCAGCCTCCTTTCATTCGCATTACAAATTAAAACTTGTGAGTGTAGGTACACAAGCGGTTTTCTTTGTGGACCAGTTGGGCGGGCCCATCATTTATGGAAAGTACTCTCCGTTTTTTGTTAAATCGAGTCTAATTAATGGTGAAAACAGTTTCCGCACAAACTCCAATAAAACACTTGAAGTTGAAATAATATTTTTAAGCGGATTTTTTGAATGTCTGTCGTTTGCCGAAGAGAATTAAAAAATGAAAACTGTAACAAACGAATATCCCCGATATGGGAATTTCAATCTGTCTCGTGGGAAAAAGGAAAATAGTACCAATTTGTGGGAAATTCGGATAACTTTCATACAATAAAAATTGTATTCCCATTTAAACCTAAGATCAAATCTCTGCAATCTTTTTCAGAGTTTACCAAACCAGCCGATCTAAATTGCTAGTTATGTATTTCTACTACAAAAAACGTATTTTATTCTTCCATTTAAATTCCTTATAGAAAATATTTGGCCCTTTCTTAATAGGGACTACATAATTTCTTGTTCATAAAAATATTGAAAAAAAGTGTTTGTTTTTTTTTTTTTAAGTACCTACTCAAGTGAGAAAACTGTGGGAATATCGATTAAATGCGAAAGGAAAAAAAGCGAAAAAAAACTAATTGTCCGAGGAAAAACCATCGGACACTACACATTTGCTTTTTGCTTTTTGAAAACAGTTAAAGCTGAGTTTATTTCGCGGCAATGTAGTTTTCGTTTGGCATAAAATATTTCTAAAACTAATGCAAAATTTCTTAAATTACGCCAAGTAATGTAGGTATCTTGTAGTTTGAGAGTTACAGTGAAGATAAGTGAAAAGAAAATGCTCTTATGACTCTTAGGCCCATTTTATTCGAAGTTGAACACAACTTAGGGATTTTTATATGGAAAACTCCCCAAGTTGTGTTCAACTTCGAGTGAATAAAATGGGCCTTAGTCTTAACACATTCACAGATAGGAAATCTAAGAAAAAAAATGTATTTTCATGCTTGTCGATCTCGGAAACCACTCAACGGATTTCAATGAAATTTTGTAGATGAGTAGGTACCTATGGTTGATTCCAGTTTGAAAGTACTTTTATTTAATAAAAGAGACTGGCGTCTGTGTGTGCACTCATAACTTGAGAACGGATCGTTCGATTTTCACGATTTTGGGCTTCGTGGATTCGTATTGGAAGGACATATGCTACTTTTTGTCGTGAAATAAAAGTTTAAGTGAACAAGATTGGGAATAGAACTTATGTAGTATGGGAACCGCACTTTGAAAAAAGAATAGACTGCGGATAGAAGAACGGGTAGTGCTACTTCCAATACAACAAAATTTATTTCAAATGTTTAATTTTTAAATTCTTTGCATATTCCGGGCTCACCGCTACACTATTTGAAAGCGAAAGTCGGCTCAGTTATAATTTTTATGAGCAGCCCCAATCAACCGAAACTTTTTTACCGGATCGCGTTTGATTTGATTGTTAAGAATCTAAAATCAAATGTTAGAAGCGAAGATTTTGACTTGACAAATCAAGGCAACCATTATATAATAAATTGAATGATGATTTGCCATTGGTTTTCAAGCGCCTTCAATTTGCCATGCGTATCGCTTTCACTATGAAAAATAATAAGTCGCAAGGACAATCGCTGGTTTTTTGTGAAATCAATTCTTGAATTCCCATGTGTGAGCAAAATCTTCCGCTTTGTACGTCGTGTACGTGTACCTACTGCAAATTGTTTGAATACAGAATTTGAATTGACCGAATTACATAAAGAAGCATGTGCATTGTTTATTCTCAGAATTATTATTTTCATTACATTTACGAATTTGGGAGGAACGAAGTCCGCCGGGTCAGCTAGTAAATATATATTTGCCATGAATAACCTGGAAAACTGAGGTCGTTTTTACAAACTATTTCAAAAAAAAAAACTTATTGTTTAAAATAGTTTTAAAAAAAATGTAAGTTTTGCCGGTTATTCATGTCCTACACCTATTTATGCCAAATTTGCATAACAAAATTCCTAAGCAAATTAGAGCTTGCAAACCGGGCCACAAAAAGTGCAGCAGCATTTTCTATAAAGCAATTTGAATTGTGACACCGTCTCTATATATTACACCTGCTCTTTTACCTGCACAGCAAATGGCCAAATAAATTCTTTTTTATATTACCAGCTTTTGGATTTGGCAGGCATCTAGTATATTGAACTGCTGCAAGTCAATTGTGAGATGACAATATCTACCATAAATTCGCTCATTCCCATTTAAGTCGCTTCCAAATAAACTCCCCTACGAAAATCCTGATCAAATAATTTACGAGTAGGTATACCCAGCCACTACAGTTGTGCTTGTTCAGGATGGTATATAAGTACGAACATAATCCGCACACAATCCCTCATATTTTTGTTGGTGCATTTTTGACTATCCCCAACGAGTTGTTCGTCTCTCTAAACTCTAACCCTCTTGACACAAAAAAAAAAAAAAAAAGTAAATTTCAGGTGCATTCAATTTTTCACCCCCTTGCAGAAAAAAATAAAAATAAAATAAAAACTCAGGGCGCATCAAAGCAATTTCATCCGCTCATTGTCGTCGTTGAAATCTCTCTCCCCAAACACATCCCACATTTACGGGGATTCAGATACGAAAAATTACATACCATGCAACATTTTCTTTTCATTAGGTACCATCGTTTGACATTTCATTCAACTAAACCACCCCCAGCCAACATGAATGAGCTACCCTCTTCTCATGCCAACTATCTTTTCGTCTTTCCATTTCCAGATGATTTCTTTTGCGAGAATTACTTGCTCAGCCCTGGTTTTGGTATTTCTGGCAATCAAAATCGGAAACGCCTGCAGAGTTTCGGAGTTTCCCTGTCGCGGCAGCAGTGTGTGTGTGCCCTTGGATAAGTACTGCGACGGAAAGGACGACTGTGGAGATGCCAGCGACGAGCCAAAATATTGTACCGGTGAGTATGTGCTTTTTTGTTAAAAGAAAAAACACAAAAACATACTTCTTTCTATAAAAAAAATATCCTACATTTCAAAAGAATTGAGAAAATATATTTAGCTATTGTGGTGGCACGCCTATAGATGATTACACACCTTGTGCTCCTGCGGTGTATGTACAGTGTACACGTACAGTGCATAAATGCATGTGATGGATGAAATTGCCAAATTAAAGGGATGATTGAGCAAATTTAAATTTTCAAGCCAGAAACAAAAGGACGAGTGAAGGCATATCCCATGAATATGTTTATTTACTGCCAACAGGCCGTAACTGTGTGCCATTACAAATTGCTGCTTTACACTTTAATAGCGATGAGTGCGGAATGCTGATGGCTGAAGTATACCTCACCACACCCGCACCATCACGCCCTTCATTATCCTCACTCTGTAGCTGTGAAACTTGACGATTGCGCTAAGAGGTAAAGTGGGTTATCACGGAAGTAAGGGATCTATTTAAGGACATTGACTGTCTATACGGAAATAAAATGTTTTAGCCTTTTTGCTGGGGTCTGCGTAATGAGCCTGTAATTTATGCTGGATATATTCAAATTAAGCAGATTTTACGCGTGCGGTGGTGGGGTATCTTGTTCTGTGTCCTTGCAAAAATTTCATTTAATATTTCGTACATGCTTCGTATAGTTAAATTGACAATTGAGATCGAGAATATGGAGATGTTAAGGGATGATTGGGATTTGTTCGCGCCTTCAGAGAGAGAGAGAGAGAGATAGAGGGCAAGCGCAAGAGGCCCTTCTGAAGTACTTTTTTCCTTTCTTTCTCTGTAACAAATTTAAATCGAGCAACTCTATAGGGAAGCCCTATATTACGGGTAACGGGAAACGGGAAACGGGATTACTAAAAGAAATGTTGAGCACTTCGTTTAATTTTCGTTCAACATGAGTGAAGTGTTTAATTAGGACTCACGTGTTCGAGAGAGCGTGTAACGTAAAATGAGAGGTTCAAGAAGTGCGCTGGTAATTTGTATTAATATCACCGAACCGATTAACATGATTATGGGTTGCAGTTAAAATTGGAATGGTGCCATTTACCCGGCTTGGTACGAAGGACTACGATTGTGATAAAGGGCAAAATATAGCTGTAAATGTTGGCGTTTACACACAAAGAGTGTTCGAGTACTAAACGGGGGTTGTTTTGAATATATTCGGCCTTACCAATAATCAACTTTAGTCTGGCAGTTTACGAAAATACTCCACACTTTGTAAAATCCCTTTACCAATAAACAAAAATAGTTGCCATACTATCGCTTACTGAAGGGTTAAATGCTAGTGTTGAGAAAGTCATGTCTATCTCGGGCATTAGCTTTTGTCATTTTGAAGACAAGTGTTGCCCAACTAAATTTCGTTATAGGAGAGAATTTAATACGCTGTTATTCAGCCTGAGCGTTTACAATTATAAATTAATTTTAGTAATTAAATTGTGAATTTTTTCTAATTTTATTCGTTGCAAAACAACAATGCAAATGGTTTTTAAGTCTAAGGGAGCTTCCACACCGGATGGAACAAAACGCCTTAGACAAACAAATCTTTTTTTCTGTGTGTTTTTTGAAGTTTAATGTATGCAAAATATTGGAAAATATTGAATTTTTGTTTTATTTCTAAATACTTTAAGCATATATTTCTGCGTTTTTTCTGTTTTATCTTGTTTAAACGCTAGTACTTTCTTTTTGATTTGTGTTCCTTTTTAAATAGTTTTTAAATGACAAATGGATGCTTAGGTACTAAAAAATAAATTTTATTTAAGTTTGGGATAATTCCAAGACTTTCTTGACAGTCAAACAGAATAAAATATTTTTTTGCCTATGTTTGGACGGCTCATACCGGTTTTCAACAATTCGCAGTACCTTAGGCGGCTCAGGTTTATATTTTTGTTGCAACCAAACCCTTTTCAAACTCTTTGCAAAAGGAGTTACCGAGAATGAGGATCTCAAATGAAACAATGGTTGGTGTGAAATGAAAGCAATTAAATAAACTGGGTTCCGTTTATTGAATTATTTGAAAAGGGATTTTATTACGACACAAATGCGCTCATAAAGCAATCGTGAAGTTGTATTGAAAAACAATTCAAGCGTACTATAAAAAGTACCTACTGAACATTGTGTCCGATCGAACAGTAGGGCATTACTGATTTGCATATATGGTAAAACTATACAAAACGCCCCACTTGACAAAACGCCTCACGAGTCACGAGTCTGGGTTCTGGGACGTACATCAGTGTGGTTGTATATGACTCACGCTAAACTCGTTTGAACCAGTTTCATTCAGTGGTGAATTTCGGGAGTTGTGTTTTTGTTGCCATTTTAAGAAATAGGTATATTGTGAAAACACTCGTATGTTCAATAAAAATTGTATTTCTTCAGAAACAAAAAAAAAAAAAACGTTGCACCAAAGTTCTTCACCTACTTATAAAGTAAGTTAAATTATAGTTTCAGTACAGTTGCGCTTATCTCTAAAAAAGGGATGGGATGTCCATAATTTTAGTGGGGCGTTTTGCATTGCGAAATTTACAAAATGCCCTAATGGAGTAAGTCTAAAACGCCTCCCCCAATATTTTGATAAACATCGTCATTAGACGTTCTTTCGATACTTATTTTTAATTAAAATGTCGTGGAATTACAAAAGACCAACACTGCGGTCATCATATGTTTTCAAAAACACAACCAAAGACGAAAATTCAGATGAAGATTGTAAAAGGTATACCTATCGAGAGTACTGAAAATTATTACAAGACCGCTTCTTTAGAAGATTTGATCCAGTGTACACTGTGTCAGGGGTGGTTATGGTTACATGAGTTTTGCCGAAAAGAGAAAAGACTTTGGGGCTTTTTACCCAAAAAACCTATTTACAAAACGCACCAACTAAACTATTTTTTAAAAAAATAAAAAGAATAATTTTTCAACAGTTTCATAACAATTTCAAATGCCAAAGTCAAGAAAAAAGAGTATTTTATTTGTATGCATTAAAAGATTTGAGATTTTCTTTTATTTTTTGTCTTTTATTGATGATTTCTAGAAAGTGGGGCGTATTGTATAGTTTTACCCTATGATATTTGACACATCAGCGGATATTTTGTGCATTTAATTTTTCTTGTTTCTGTGTCTAAGCAAAAAAAAAAAAAAAAACAATTTATGTAAGTACCATGTAGGCGCAGTGGCTTAGTGGTTAGTGTGTTGGACTACTAAGCGAGGGGTCCCAGGTTCGAATCCCGCAAAAACCCAAATTCCAACTCAGGGTTTTTTCACTGGGGTACCTCTCGCGAATGTCTGACAAACATCCGAGAGTATAACTGTCTTGAAAGAGCTTCTCAATCGGCCGTTTGGAATAGGCATAAAATCGTAAATCCCTTCCATACGTTCCGAAAATTAAAAAACTCACACAAAACGAATGGTTGCGAGAAGCTAGGCCCAGGGTCCTACAGACCTGTTGCGCCAACTATTATTATTATATTATGTAGGTACCTCTATTCCTTTTTTTTTGGAATAGAAAGAGACCATTGACCTTGTTTTTCACGAAAACAAATTATGAAATTTGAATTCTGCAATCACAACAAATGTAATAGATTCTAAGAAAGTTGTCGCACTAGTATCAATGTGGAGGTCTAATTGTTTATTGGTACCATTGCACAAATGCTGTACATTTTTACTAAAGCTGACATCTAACTAGTTGTCGACATTAGTGATTGATTATTGGTAAGGCCGATTGTGAGTAAATTGATAATGAGGAGGTTAACAGATGAGACAGAACGAAATAAAGCAATTGGCTCCGCATATTCAACAAAAGGCGACCGACAGGAACAAGGACAGAAATCATAACAAGTAGAATAACATGAAGAAAATAAAAACTTGTACTTTCAGTCCACAAATCGCAAGCGAAAACTTACTCGTATTAGACTTACTCTTCCAACAGATCGAGACTAAGAAGCATAACATGCCTGCGGACGGGATTACAAGGATGCGTATTATGGAAATGATTCACAAAACATTCTTCACTATCTAAGTACAAGTCTCGCTTCACCTGTCACCACTCCACGATACAAAGCAGACTCTTGAAATGGAGCTCGAAATACAGTGCAGGCAGTACCCACGAAAGGATTTGCTTTTAGTTCGCTAATCTGAGTTTTCTTAGTTTGGCGTTGAGAAATTGCTCAGAAAAATAAATGAAACACTTTTAATTATAAAGAGTGTTCAAAGTTTCATTACATAAAAAATAATTAACTGTCTATATTGTAGGGGAACTTTAACGGACACAAACGACGTGAGAGAAAACAACAAAGATGTTCGCTGGTATAAATGTCTTTAATCAGTAATATCGAACTGTGTGAACAATAGATTTGAACTCTCTTTTATAGACAATAGAAGTACAGTAAATTCTTATGTATATGTCGACTGGAAGTAGTTCGGTTAGATCGTTCGATCAGTTTGGCAAAGGCTTATGTGCGATTATTCTTGCATTATATTATATGATAAGCGACACAGTGACGCTGAAAATACTATCATCAGATGGTAAAATAGGCTACAGCTCGGCCAACCTGATCAAGTAATCGCCCCGATTACATATGATTTCCAAATAATAAAATATTACCACTTAACAATAACAATTAACATATATACTTAAAATACATTAAAACGAAATTAACATTCATAAATAGTCTTATACGTACGTAGATACTTTATGATTCTGTACACATATACTGGTATACACATTTTATATTTTAAAAATTTCAAGGATATAACATATCATTTGTTTTTTTTTTTTTTTATATAATAAGCAAATAAAATAGAAAAACGGGTTTGGTTTCTTAAATTTTTTTTTTGTTCAAATGACTTTTAAAATGTATATTCACTTTAGGCTGTCGAGCAGATCAGGATCTCCATTTTTGACGACGTTATCACACTTCTCGAATTCAGATAATTTCAGCATGAATGGTCTCATATTAGCTGGTGAGCAAATCCCTTTATATGGTAATCGCGTCAATTGTAAGCCATCGATATCTTTAATGAGGTATCTATCGTTTGGCAGAGCTTTCTCTACCTCGTATGGTCCTCGATATTTAGCAAATAACTTTTTATTAACGCCTGGGGTGTTTATAATGTTTTTTATCATAACAAATTCTCCCTGCTTGTACACCAATGGTTTCTTGTGACGTTTGTCATAATAAATCTTGTTCAACATTTGGCTCTTTTCAATGTTTTGTCGAGCATTAACTCTAACTTCCTCCAAGTCAACTCTTTTTGCTCCTACTTTACTTATCAAAAATTCCCTAACACGATCACAAAGCTCCCCCTTTTGATTTGTTCCAAACAAAAGAGTACTTGGCGAAAACCCTGTGCTTCGGTTTAAGGTGTTGTTTATTGCAAATTCAATTTTGGCTATGTTTTTATCCCAAGCACTCGTTGTTTGGGGATCACATTCTTTGGCTAACATGGGAACAAGGACACGATTTATTCGTTCTATTTGGCCATTAGATTGAGGGGAATGAGTTGCGACTTTAACGTGTTTGATGTTGTTTCCGTTCAAAAAGTCCAAAAATTCTTTTGATGTGAAGCATGTTCCACGGTCGGAAATGATTCTATTTGGCCTCGAATAATTTTCGAAATACAACCTTAAGGAGGCTACTGCTTCTTTACTTTGAGTTGTCTTAACCGGATAAAGCTTTACAAATTTTGTAAATCCATCAATAACACAGAGTAGGTGCTTTTTATTTGCCGTAGACAAAGGACCAAGGTGGTCAACGTGCAGAGTATCAAAGGGCATATCACCCTTTGGTATAGAATGCAGTGTTCCTTCAGTTTTCCCCGAACTTGGAGAGAAATATATACATTTCAAACATCTCTGAATGTAGTCTCGTATTTTATCCTTCATTTTTGGGAACCAGTAACACCCGGACAGATGTTCGAAAACCTTTTCAACCCCTAGGTGGCACATTGCCTCATGGTGAGTGCGAATCACTTGTTCTTCCATGTGTTTAGGGACATAGAAGAGAATTTTGTCTCTTGTTTTGCGGTATATTAAACCATCAACCATTTCAAAAAAAGAATTTTCTGACTTCTCTAATTCTCTAACAATACCAAGTATATTAGGGTCCTGCCTTTGTCCTGCTGCTAACACAAACTCAAAAGATTCATCGTCGACGTAAAGAATATTAAATGATCGACTAAGAGCGTCGACATGATTCATCGTATTTCCTTTGCGGTGCTCTACGTTATACTCAAAACTTTGTAGCTCTAGCGCCCAACGGGAAATACGTGGATTTAGGGACTTTTTTTGTAAAGTTAATGTTAGCGCTTGGCAGTCTGTCACTATTTTAAAAGGTATTCCTATTAGATATATTTTAAATCGTCTTAGAGCGTAGATGATAGACAGAGTTTCCAGCTCGTAGCTGTGGTATCTGCTTTCAACTTCTGTCGCACGCTTCGAAAAGTAGAAAACTGGGTGGAATCTATTATCCTTTTGTTTTTGAAGAAGGACTGCTCCATATCCCAAACTACTAGCATCACAGTGTAACTCTGTAATGTTGTGGGGACTATAAATGGATAACACTGGGGCCTCCATTAGTTTTCTTTTTAATAACTCAAAAGTTTCAACCTGTTTGATCCCAAAGACAAATGGTGTATCCTTTTTCAAAAGGTCATAGAGAGGTTTTGCCAGATTCGCAAAATTTTTTATAAATTTTCGAAAATAGGAACAAAGTCCTATAAAACTGTGAACTTTCTTTGTACAGGTTGGTACTGGGAAATTCTCGATAGCATTAATGCTAGTGTCATTTGGCCTTATGCCATCTTTGTTTATTTTGTATCCGAGATACACAATTTCGGTTTGTAAAAATAGGCATTTGTCCATTCTCAGATGTAGACAATTTTGTACCAATACTTCCACAACTTCTTTCAAAATTTCTAAATTTTCTTCCACGGACTCTGTGGCAATAAGAAAATCATCAAGAAAGTTTAAAATTTTTCCTTTCGAAATAAGGTCTTTAAAGATTTGTTTTATAAATCTTTCAAAAACTGAAGGTCCGTTCTTAAGCCCGAATGGCATCTTTATGTATTCAAATTGTCCTAAAGGTGTTGTAAAGGACGTGTATTTTATACATTCTTCATCTATTTGGACATGGTGAAAACCATCTTTAAGGTCTAAAATTGTAAAAAATTTCTTATCTTTGAGACGATCAATGTGATCCTCTATTAAGGGTAAGGGATAGTTATCCCTTAAAGTAATCTTATTAAGCTCTCTAAAGTCAACGCAAAGTCTCAGCTCCCCATTCTTCTTGCTAACAAGAACTATGGGAGATGCAAATGAGGAATTTGATTCACGAATTATTCCTTTTTTTATTAGGTCATCTAATATTTTTTGAAGTTCTAGTTTATGCGCATAGGGCAATCTCCTAGGCGCACAGTGAAAAGGATTATCCTTAGACAAAACTATTTTCATTTTAAAATCATTGTTCTGGGGTTTTTGATCGTTTTGAATTGAAAAAGCTGGTGTAACTATCCTAACTATATCCTTTTTAATAATTTCCGGCAATTTCGAATTAATATTAAGCTCTAACTCACTCTTTTTGCTGCTCACGTCAATATTCAAAATCTGATGAATGATGTCCTCCATGTCTCTGACCTCACTTTCCTGGTCTTCTGAACTGCCTGAATGGTGATCATCGTATGTAAAGTGGAGATCCTGATTAGATCCAGCTGAATACTTTGGGTTTCTTTTCTGTAGTACCAAACCAATTTTTTCCAAAAAATCCCTTCCTAAAATTACAGGATAATTCATTGAATAATTTTTTACTACTAAAATCTGCAAATTGATAAACGAATTCTCATAAAAAATGATACTACTTATACTTCCTAAAATATCCAGAGGGCTGTTGTTTACTCCACAGTACCGATGATTTCCCATGTCCAGTTTTGATATCATAAAAGGCGGTAGGAATCGCATCTGTATAAAACTGATGGGACTCCCAGAGTCCAACAGCGATAGCAATGTCGTTGAGGTTTCCATTTCATCACTGACAAATCGATAGTTGACGTTCCTTTGAAATTCGTTGTTGGATGATTGTCGCTCTATTGTATTATATTTCTCTGATGGTAATGATGCAAAAGTTTCTCCAGCTCCAGGTTGATTACTGCTTTTTTGCTGCAACATCATCACTGAATTCTTGGCCGTACAGTTCGGTGATATATGGCCTTGCTGTCCGCACTTGAAGCATATTGGTTCTTTCTTACCCCCGGATCGTGAATGAGAACTGCTTTTGTTTTGAAATCCGTTGTTCTCTGCTCGCTTTGGTGGAATGTTGTGCAGGTGAAAATTAGTTGGCGAACTTTTTGGTCTATTGGTTGCATAATTGTCACGGCAATTGATTTTCAGTTTTTCATATTTACGCAGGGCTGACTTAAGTTCTAACATGTTATTGGCGTTGTACAGGATCGATTTATTTATTTCAATGTCCGCAATCCCTTTTATTATGAATTGCATGAGATCCTCGTCCTCGACATAGTTTTGAGATGCAATTTCTTGCATAGAAAAAACGTATTGTTGCATGGTCTCGTTATGATGTTTTCTTCTATTCTGAAGATCACGATATATGTCTGCTCTTGTCACCACTTTTTGAAATTCTTTCATTAGAGCGTTTTTTAATTCCGACCAGCTTTTTAATACTATAGTTCTAATATACATTTTTGCGGTACCTGTGAGCATTCTTTTGGCATAAAGAAATTTTGTTCTATCGTCTAGTCCTAGAATTTCTGAACACTCCTCAAACTGCTCAAACCAGCGCTGCACAGGTAAATTATCATCTCCGCTAAATGCCGGTATTGAGTCCTCAATGTCCTTGTAACTACCAGCCACAGTCGTTTTGGTATTGATTGCTGATTCCTGCACTTGAAGTTCGTAAATCTGTTTCTTCAATCTTGCGATTTCCTCTTTTTTCTTACAAATGTTGCGAAGTTTTTTCAGTTCCTCATCGAGAATTTCTTCTTCTGAACGGTGGTTTTCGTTGCTTTCTACGTCGTCGTCGTCAGAAAGTTCGTCGACGGATGGCGTTGATTCCTTTGAGTCCCCCTGGTGCATCAGCTTCCTGAGATCAGCTTGGTTGTACTCTTTGACTTCTTCCTGTATACGGAGCTTTAACTCTGCCTTTGTACCACTTGTTTGGAGTTCCAACATTCTTAACAAATCTTTAAGGACAAGCACAGTTGCTGACTCCAAGAACAAAGTCCACTCGTCAGACATGATTCTTCACGAAAAACACGTACACAAGTTATCAAAGAGAAAAAAAAATCTCAGCAAAAGACTAGAAAAGCAATTTTTACTTTGCGCGCTTATCTAATGTAAGTACTCTATCCCACTTCTGAAAATTGTAGGGGAACTTTAACGGACACAAACGACGTGAGAGAAAACAACAAAGATGTTCGCTGGTATAAATGTCTTTAATCAGTAATATCGAACTGTGTGAACAATAGATTTGAACTCTCTTTTATAGACAATAGAAGTACAGTAAATTCTTATGTATATGTCGACTGGAAGTAGTTCGGTTAGATCGTTCGATCAGTTTGGCAAAGGCTTATGTGCGATTATTCTTGCATTATATTATATGATAAGCGACACAGTGACGCTGAAAATACTATCATCAGATGGTAAAATAGGCTACAATATTTTACTGCATTTTACTACATCGTTGCTTTTCTCCTTTTCAGTTTGCAATCGAACGTACTACGGAGACGTGGGGAGGACGTATTCCATAAAAGTGCCGACACCACAATGGAATAAGCTGCCTTTTCTGTGCCACTTGACATTCACAGCATCCGGACATGATCAAGGAGACATTGTTCAGGTAATAATCTGCACATTGTTTTAAGTACGCTTCAGGTCGCACCATTGTACCGCACATTGGTACTATATAGGTTTCGCCCGCACACAGGAGTTTCACCCTTTTGATAAATTTTGAGTTTGTTGTCCCAGATAGAACAGGCGAGTCTTCATTGTCTTCACTCTTCGGCGCGCACACATTTACCGCCCTATTGTGAATCCTTCAAGTAAATTGCACCATGTCCGAGGCACAATCGCGTCCAAGGACCTCTAGCCACAGCAGGCGGGTTGCACTTGCACTTTATTTGCGAATGGATGTAATGCCACTGCACCTTGCCAAGAATTTGGAATACATATTCGCCGGCTGTCGCAGATTCCCTTAACCGAGACGTTGTTTTGGAGCCCGAACGCAAAATTGTCAGCTCTTAAGTGATTTCTGCATCCTGGCTTTGACATTACCTTAGCTTGTCCCTTTCGCGCTTGTCCGACACAATCGCTGCTATGTGGGTCTGCAGCTGTTTGCTGGTAAGACTTCTTCGAGGGGCAAAAGGGACTTAAAAGTGTCGACTCAGTGCGCGTAGATATGTAATGCTCGGAGGAAGGCGTTGATATTGCCACTTGTAAGAGTGCTTGCAACCACCTGAAATAAATAAATTCACTGTGGGGGTGAACCAACCCTATGAGCTATGGTTTTGTTTCCGTGAACATGGCTGGAAAAATGGCGTTTAAGTGGGGACGTGTGTAGTCCACACGTAGCACATTCGACATTAAAATGTTTCACAATGTTCCGGCCGGAATCAAAGCCGTGCCGCAACACATTACCATCTACCATGATTCCCAGCGGACGAGCACTAAAAACGCATAGAGTCGCATATTCAGAATGGAAAAGAGGTTTCGCAGCTCTTTCGTCAACATGTCACGTAAATACTCTTGACATGGTATGAACTGCCCATGCCCAGGCATTGCGGGTGGCTCGTCGCAACCCACGCAGGATAGACAGGATCTGGATTTAGGGGATAGCCAGTGATGTTTGATGCGGAGCAGCAGATACGAGATTGACGGAGAAAAATGGTGTCCCGCGGAACAGGGATTGAGCTGAAATGCCAAAAGAGCATACTAATACCACCTGGAAAGCAGCTCTTGTTTCTGTTCACAATAGCACACATACGAAGAACAGACATATAAAGTACACCCAGTTGATAAGCACTCGCAACCATTCTATATGGCAAATTCAAGAGGAACTTTATATCATTCTGCGATAAGCATTAAAGTAAACATATCGGCTGATCCACCTCTCGTGGAAGTTTTTTTTTCTTGTTCATTTTTCTCTTGCATCACACCCCGCAATATTATGTTATAGAAATTTTAACAATTTAAGGGCGCATGTACTGGTATATTCGTTTTGAAGGAAGGTTGTGCTTTATATATCTCAGCGCTCTGTTGTTTGCGTATGCCGAAGTGGTGGAGAAGGAAGGACTGGGAAAAAATGTCAATTTATATTTGAACATAATTGATTTGATAGAAAGCGGCGAGCACTAAGGGCTGTCGGCTGTCGGGGTCGTTGAAAGGAACCGAACACCGAAGACATCGATGTCATGCGGAATTTGTTATGAATAGATAATACATGCCTTAAGGTCATTATTATGAAGACGAAACGTATATCAGTCAAGGTATTGAAAATTGGTCTTGAAGGATGTTTGTGTCTCGTATTTGAAAGGATGTTAAATGGAATTAAAATTTTACATAATTTTTTTTTTTAAATCCAGTTGAAGTAAGGAATGCTTGGTAGCTTAACGTTTGGGAGTGGAATATTCATGAGTTGAAGGCAAGCGTTTGTGTTATGAGCAGAGCTGCGTGAAAGACGTCGTCTTTTTTCTGTATTTGTGCCATTTTATTTATTACACTGAGTCAGGGTGATGTATGCCGTTCAGTGTTGGAATATCTTAATATTCTATTTTATGTTGGCATTCATTTGAGAGACATTGGAAATGGAAAGGGGATACCGGAACGTCTTCCAGTTAATATACTGTTCTTTGATTGATTGATGATTTTTCGGATTCTGAAATTTGCCAAAGTAAATTTGATCTTCCCTCGGCAAAAGGTGTACAGCATGTGTGTGTGTTGATTGTATTAAATAAAAATCAAGTCATTCAGTATTTTTTGTAGTCTTATATTATCGGTGCTGCCGAGTTGCAATTGGAGCTATTATAAAAGATTAATAAATGCTACCAATATATTACAGTGTGAAAGTTAAGATACCCCAATGACAGAGGGAAATTGAAAAATTGAAATGGTAGCGTGTTATTAATAAAAAAGCCTAAATTTAATGATATCCATGTTCTTTTTTAAATTTAATACTTCATGGGTGATGTGGGATATTTGGCGAGGGATAAAAGGGATTTTTTTTTAAGTATAACCGTGGGATAACCTGCTTCTCGCTGGCAAAGTAAACCTACTTTATCCGTCGCGTCCGGCACGTGCGCTGATTATGGGTCACCTATCACCTTCCATTAGAGAGTGTGTATTATATCAACATGTCAGTCGAAAACGTTGCCAACGGACGCGACGGATTCTATAGGTTGGGCGTGGGCCCTTAAGATATTTTTAAATTATCTTTTGCTTCCTTCTGTGGCATCGATCGTTTTGCCAACGTTAACATGAATTTAACTATAAATACCAGGAAAAATTATTTCTCTGGTCAGTTCTGTTTTGACATTAGAAAACTCTCATCGTTGACTTCCCCCCATTCCAGTGGTAAGGGATCAACTAGAGAGCGAAATAAAGATTTTTAAAAAAACTTCAATGAGTAATTAAATAAAATATAAATTTTCATATACATAGCTATACTCTCGAGATCACAGCTCACAGTGATTAGCTAGATGTATTAAATGGATGCTAGTCGCTATGTTGAAAGTCTTGCATTTTATAGCAAATGCGGTCGACTTATGGATACTGAAGACGAAGTTGAAAATGGGCTGCTATAGATATTGGTTAGAGGTAAATATATGTATATTAATCCCGACCAATTCATTGTCACCTATTCGGGCGCCGAAAGTCATCAACTCCTTTCAATCCATTGGACTTATTCAACTTAACCCCAATAAAATTCTTTGGTTCAAGATTTTCCAAGTAGTTACAATGGTGATGTTTTTTTAGAACTCTTCTTGTTTCTGAAGATATCTAACATTATCATTCCTCCTTACATTTCCTTTGCCATTTGGGGCTTGTAATGACTACGAGTTGAAATGAAAGACGACCGCCTAGCTTGACAGTTGACACTAAGCTAATTACTGGAGATTATTAAGAAAACACATTTCGTTCAAGCCTCTACTACAATAAACTTATATTCGAATATTTGTATACAAATTTGATTTAAAAAATGCTTGTTATTTGTAATGAGATTTGAACTTTGACTTAAATTTAGAAATTCATGAAATCTTTTCCATATTTAGTCGCATTATAAAATCTGTTGCCGTATGGTAATGGATTGGAATATTTCAGTCGAATTTGCCGAGTTTGATCAATCTTAAAAGCTAAAACCCGTAAAAGTTGGTCAGAAGAGAGCTACCAAAAGAGAGATAAGCTCTTAAAAAATGCCTGCTCTAGTTGGTTATATCTGACAAATGGTTGCCAAATCGTTCAAAAGTCAGTTTGCAGCCGACTAGCTATTTATTTAAACTCATTTATATATTGTGCTTGTTGGTCAATAGCAGGGAATAGAATAGATGGAATAGAAAAGTCGTAGTCCGGTTAAATTACGGTCCTTGAATATTAAATTGTAGTTCGATATTTGAATCTAAACCTAGTAGAAAAATTCTAATTTTGAAAATGTATAGTTCAATGCGTTTTTTTCTACCATTTTGTTAGTATTCATTGTGGTAAGCTCATTCTTTCTAAGACAAATATGACATTATGTTGGGGAACAAATACATGACGCTCCGATTTGATGGTGTTTTAATAGAATATTGACGACAAAAGGATCTAACGAAGTTGTAAAAAAAATACCCTTCGATTGTTTTCAAACTACGTTTACTTAAACTTCGGCGTAAGAACGAGCTCCATTATTAAGATAATTCAAAGCAAATTAAAAAATAGCTGTCGAAACAGTGTTCCTAGACTTTGAATCGGTTTTCCCTTTTTTTTATCAGCAAAAGCATTATTTTTCCCCTAAATTCGAAAAAAATCCCTTTTTTGTCCTTAAGTGAAATTTTCCATACTCTATTGGTTTTAATCACAAGCCACAAGGGCCACGGTTCGAAACGTATATTAGGGAGTACTTTTTGAGGTGTGCTGTGCAATTTATTATTTTATTGTTGTTCATAAAAAAATATTTTTTAAATAAAATTTTGTATTTTTGTGGAAAAATAAAATCTTTGTCCCAATGCGGATTTTGTTCCATATTCTTTCGGTATTTAAAATTATGTTTAAAGTTGGCAAAAGTGGTTGCACAAATTACAGTAAACCGCTTTTATAATAAACCTATAAAATCCATTCTTATTATAATTGTTTCCTAAATCCGTGGTGGACTGTATTATTCCATTAGATGTCGCATTAAACTTAAACAAAAGATAAATGAACAGTGGTAGTAACGATAATGTGCTGCAAGTTTGATACTAATAATGGCCCACTCTGTGCACAGCGCGCCAACAAATCTATTGATTCGACAAACGAGTAATGAAATATGTATGTTTTGCCAACGGATTTCAAAACCGAAACTGTTGACCGTAATTTTATCTGCCTTTCAAAGCATAAGTGACACGTGTAAATGATTCTTGTTCATAAGCTACATAAGAGGGTTATCAACAGCTTAAGCCTTCATTTCCATATATATCCAATCTGAACTTATCAAAAGAGTAATTCACTAGGTCGACGGTCACTTTACACATACTCGTAAACACTGAAACTAAATTATTAGCGACATAATTTATAGTTGTACGTCGTATTACATGTCCAGAAGAGCCACCAGAAACGTCCGCAAAGTCAATAAAACTTACTTTGGGATGATCTCGGGAAAAGTGCTTTACCAAAAGTAATTTATGACCCTATGTGATACATGGCACTCTCGTTCTCACTAGTTGTGCTATATGTTTCCTGAATCATCAGTGTACACATGCTTGTCATCTTCTGTAACCATATACAAGTATCAATGTAGTTCCAGATGATGTTTCGATAAAAGTTTACGACAGCTTCCCTCCAGAGATGAAGTGAAAAAATTTGTCGAATCGACAGAAGGACAGCGAATGCCCCTTTTCCTTTGCGGTCCACATTCCACATGTCATACACACAATCTGAGAGGGGTAGAGGTACCCGTACGCCGTACCAACTTTCTTGGTATATTGCTTTCGTCCATGTAGATCCTCGGACGGGAGTGGAAAGAGGTTAGTTCTGCTTCTGCACTTATGAAGTGGCTCTCGGAGCTTATCTTCGCAATAAGAGCCGGGCCTTTCTCTTTTGTTCACTCCCGAAGGAGTTTCATGGACGAGTAAAAAAAAATATTAAAATAAATTTCAATATAGCTGGTGGCCAAATTTCGCCCTTTGAAATATTCTGTTCTCTGCCACCATTCACTCATCCATCCACCCGTGCGATTTATTCCATCGCTCATGGGAAGATAGACGGGCTTGTGCTTCATTTCAAAGGCGTGCATGCAAGAAACGCCTAAAGTGAACACCATATAGACGGGGTGTGAACCCGTACATGCACACCAGTGAGTGAGCTCCGAAGTGTGCTAAAATGCGACTATGAAAGATTTCTGCTTCTGAATTCTGTTTTTGACGATGTGAGCCCATTGATGTCGGCAGCTTCTACATTCGTATACAGCGCTATATGTGGAACACATATATCAGCTGACATCTGGTAAGTCTTGTGCTTCTTTCATTGAATCTCATGCACATTGGTTCACGCTCTGCTGAGGTGAATTGCAAAAGCAAATTCGCATTTGAGACGACGATAAGCTTATGCATGCGGTTACCAGTTGTGGTCCTAATTACATTTGTTGGAGATTTGGGGCAAGACCACCGCAGGATACAGAACTCTTGACTAGTAATCGAATACGGAATGCTGAAAACTCTTTCGATCAAACACAATCCGGAAAAAAATGCTGCTTGAGGTTCGCCTTGGTTTTGTTCTTTTCTGTTTCCTCTTGGTTCGGAATTTTTTATTTTTTTATTTCCTTTTCTCTCATACTAATGGAATTGTATTTGCTAGGCGACGTTTTGAGGATAGGTCAAAACCCTTGACATACCACAGCACAGTGGGGGGCAGATCAAATGTCTGGCCATTCATTTCTATTTGCCGAAGGACGCCAACATTTGAATTTCAAATTGGGTTATATGCGTCATAAGAGATGGTCAAAGTAGGGCTAAAGCGGCTAAGAAGGTTGAGCGGAGAAAAAGGACGTTTTCATTAATTTTATTGTTGCCATAAAAATTATAGCGTGTTTATACATGTTGTTTGACCGCTGATAGCTTTAGATGTAATTTTTATAAAATGTGGTCATCATCCTGAATTTATTTGACTACATTTGATTGGCTACCTTATTATAAGGGTTTACTACAGGGAAATGTGTATCAGCCAGTAGAAGGTTTTCCTGACAAACGAATCCGAAAACACAGAGTGGTCGTTTATATATGCGAAGCAGATGCTTTTCAGAATAAATAACAAATTCAGATAAGCAGAGAGCTTCATGTTTAAGTGGGTCGAATTAAATTGGCTGGTTGACCTCCAGAATCTATTGTTAAAGCGACTCCGGGTTTTTTTTTTCTATTTCTTTTGGCACATTGCGTAATGCGTTGTTATTGTGGATTTTGTTTCCCCTAATAACTTAATAATTCGATTACTCAAAGATGATTCGCACTCCCGTTTGATGGTTCGTTTTTGCAAGTATGTATTTTTAACTTCCTCGATTATACGTGGTAAGAGAAAGATGTTGTATTCGTACAAAATTTCGTACTAGAAAATTTAATCAATTCTGACATGACGATGATAGAGGAACTCAACAAAGTGGGCCTCGAAATTCTGTCCGTCAGCCTGCCCTAATTTATAATAGAATATTTGTTGAAAATGTACCTATGTACGTTCCTATTTTTTTAATTTAAGTAAATTCGCTTAAAAAAAAATCCCTCTAACTCTAATTCGACTTAGAGCGATTCGACTGTAATTCGTACATTGCAAGCAATATCGCATACTCAGTTTTCAGCTAAATAGCTAAGCACTATTATTTTTCAAACTATAAACATTGCAATGCATTGCAGTGCAAGGTAAGACCACTTCTCTCATACGCATCGGTTGTATGGTGGAACAGGCTTTCGCGGGAACGTGTCACTGCCTCTTTTGTCCATCTCTCGATTAAGGTTAGGTTAGGTTAGGTTAGGTTGAGTGGGGTTGTGAGTTCATCACAAAAAGACCAGGCACCATAGTGGGCCCATCGCCATCCCCAGGGAACCGTTACGGTTAAAAACCTTAACCAAATCGCCCAAACAATCAATTTCCATGCAGAATTTAATAATGGTCCCAATATTGTTTGAGGAACCAACCTCCTCTAAGTGATTAAAGAAGTACCTGCCAAGGTGCCCACATCTCTCGATTAAAGAGAGGTCACAAAAAAGACACAAAATGATATCACTGATGAGCTTGCCATGCTGGGTTCAGAAGAAGCTTTTTCAGGACCTGAACCTGCGTTGGGTCTGTCTGCATCTGCGGTTAAGTCATCCATTGATATTTGGGCTTTTCATGAACACGAATCTCGGTGGCGTTACTGTGCTGGGTGTAGACAGACCAAACGACTGCATCCGGACATCTGTAAAAAGTCCGCGTCGTTCCTTCTATCTCTAAGGAGAATCGACTGCAGACTGCTTGTGGGCGTTCTCTCGGGCAACGAAGGTTTTGCCAAATATTTGAATGTATTGGACTTGAGCAACATCACCATCTGTCCGAAGATACAGCGGAACATTTCCTCTGTAGCTGTTCTGCATTTGCTCACGTCAGGTGGCGGACCTACACCAACAATAAATCAAACAACATAATTCACCTATATAAAATATTATTGTTTGAGCAATGACGAGTAAAAGGCAGTAGTCAGAAAAAAACACATTTTGGTCAAAAACGCTTCAATATAGCCATGGCAATGAAAGGAATAGCCTATGTCCTTCTCAGAATCTTAAGGACCGTTTCAAAAAAATTTCAACAAAATCTGTGCAGTAGTTTTCACGCCATTAGGTAACAAAGAAAATACCTACAGTTTTATTATATGTATAGAAAATTAAGTTCGTAGATCAGAGAAAAGTCAAAGGAGATAAGTCATATTCATTATTGGCTCAAGACTTTTTGTGTTTCATCAACTTTCCAGATTTTTGGTAACTTTAAACTTGATTTGTTGAGTCTTTTTTTTTTGTGTTTAATTTTGGTCGTAAATTTTGTTTTTGCAAGTGGTAATCATGATTCTAAAAAAATAAGTTAATTTGTCAAACTCTGTATTATGGGTTTCACATCACATGATTTTCTTAGTGAGACTTTCAGCAGTGAGCGCTTTTTCAGTTTTTTTTTGGCATTACTTAGTTAAAAGAAACCAATACACAATTTATTTTTGTGTATACTATTCCGAAAACCGGTCTACTTAGGCAGACCACTGATTTAAGTAAGTTTTTACAAAATGTAAATGTAACCTCAATAATGCCCAAAGTTATCAAACGAGTTATGCTTTTGTAACCAACTTTACAGAGAGGTTAGAAGAAGACGATAACGTCTTCTCCAGCTATAATCACAGGCAAAGTTACCGCAGCCAAGCTTGCTTGCAGTCTCACAGAAAAAAAATAATCCCGCAATTTCTTAACCTTAGCTTCGTTTAGAAAACATTTTGTCTTTCTCTGAAATCTCCTTTATCCGAAACCTCTGTAAATGAAACTTTTTCCGTGGTCCTATGAAATTGGAACTATCGATAGTTTGCCTACTTCTTTTAACGTCATTTATATAGGTACGGTAATCATAAGGAAACGAAATTCTTAACAACTATTCCGTTCTAACCATTCAGTAATTGTCCACGAAATCCATTGGCACAAAATATCTACTCTAAAGGTCGTTTAACTTTGAAATGCTGTATTTTCCTCCAAAGAAAATAATAAGTAGTCAAGTTGGAAAACTCTACCGGATGGCACTACAGTTTTCTCATTTGCAAATTTAATTAAAGCACAAAACAAACATTTTTTTAGCCAATCCCATTGAGAAGGACTTACTCCGTAGTGGGGTGAAAAAAAAAATAAAAACTCAAGTTTGAATAAGAAAATGTTTTAATTGTAGGAAATGACTTTTTATTATTTTAAACGTATAAAGAAACGATAGTAGAAAGTAGATATAAAAGACTTTTGCACAGACTAGCTTCATGACAACTCTTTAGTGTGCCAGTAGCAACCAGCGGAAAGCTTTGACAGCCGCGATTACGGACAAAAAAAGATAAGCCCAAGCATCGCATCGAGGCAAAAAACAGCACAACAAAAACGTCCTACTCTAATTAACGTTATACTGGGTTGCACCCTTAAATGTGGCTTATTATCGCCTAGAGGGTATCGCAGGCTCCTTTGATAAAACTTCCGCCGAATCCACGACATCAAGTGAGCACAAAGAATGCGAAGAAATACGAGCGTAATGATTTATAAATCCGTCCGGGGGAAAAAGATAATTCTTCCTTGCAAATTCTACCCCTGGTCTGTATGAGCCATCATGGGCAATGTTTGAAAAAGAGCAAGCGGGAGGCAGATATTGTTTCGTACATGATTAATGGAAGGCTAAAACTTACCATGACTTTGGCAAAGATTTCTCAACGCTCCTTAGCCTGCCAACGTACGATTACTCGCTCTGCCATAAATGCATGTACACAACAACCAAGGCGACTCGCACAGAAGACAGGAGTGCTAGAGGACGCCGCGCCAATTCCCCTGCCGGATATTGTGTTGTTCGAGTAAATGTGTGTGCTTTTCCATCTTATCTTCTTTTTTTTTCTCCTAAAATCAATTTTAAGTCGCTCTTAAGGGCATCCACAGTCTATTTATTTTATTAAAGACAGAGCTCGTCGTACGAAATTAATGAAAAGGGGGTCAGTTTTGCCTTTAAAATAAATTGTTTTTATTCTGGTACAGGCATCGCCAGTGGCAATTTTGGGGCAGATGGCAATGATGGGGTCTCTGCCTAATAGAACCGCAAAGATTGTTTTCGGTGGGGGGAAAATTTTATAATTGAATTTTTCGTAAACGTGTGATCCCTCGTAAGCCGCTGATACCCGGGTGCTTAGATGTTTTTTGACATTTTAATGGAATCGTCGCATCGGGCTATAGGTTCCAATTCACAGTTTTTAATCTTCCTGCTGGCGGTGGGGCTACCACAAAATACGTTTCTGTTTCTGTAGAGCAATAAGGGATGCAAATTGGACATAATCTGCTTCAATTAATGCGAGAGGATGTGTGCGAGTGAATTAAAATTCATTACGACTTACTTGGAATTCATGCATTCATGCTCATTAAGTGAATCTGAATATGCGTTCTGTTGGGTTTAATATATGCAAATGTTTGACATCTAAGGCCAAACTATGTGTGGATGACATGCTCAGGCATTCGTTAGATGCGAAAGGATTTCATTGGGAGATGTGTATGGGATTGTATTATTGAATAGGTTCTGGGTGCACTGAGCGGTTCAATGTAAGTCTTCAGGAATTTGATGAAACCTAAATAAATGTGAGAGCAGTGTTACCGAAATAAATTTGACTTACACTTACTACTACGATGGAAAAATTCCGCATTAAGCTGGCATCGAAACAAATTTCAAACTTCCTTTCCCATTGAACCAAGACACCATTTGAGTGCCAACCAATCGATAGCGTAACATGTTTCCTCTGCAGAGCTCATGTTACCATTGTACTCATATCAACTTATAACGCCTTTTAAAAACTGTCTCCTTGTTTTTATTTGCACACATCCATTTCTATAGCGAAAACGAACGCTAACCTTGAAGGGGGAAGGTCCACACGAACTACAGTTCCCAGGTGAGGCATGTCAACAGAAAATTTTATTGAAAGCTTTTCCTATGCTACACATCAAGGATGTTTACCCTCATAATGATGTTTACCTTGTCGAAGGGTTGTGGACCTCCAGCAGACGAAGCCTTTTAAATATGGCAGCCTCTAAGTGGTCGGGCCCGGCTGTAATGATGGCATTTGAGACGGCAAGGATACACTCTCGTTATATCTATGGCGATAGATTTATGTGGCGCTTTAAGAGTTCTTAAGAATGTTTTGCTTTAATGATGCCATTCACATTTGCACCCGTTTAAGTGGACAATGGCTGTATGCCGCACATGCCACTGTCAGACAAGTAATCTCAATCAGTTTCAATTATACTTCAATAACCAATGCAAATCCTGAATGTTTTAAAATTCTCTCAGTAACAACGCAACAATTTCTATATATGTAGGTATATTATATATACAATATACAGTTAGAGTTACAGTGCAGCGGATTAATTCGTCGAATTGCTTTCATTGTCACGGCACGTTGTCGCACAACACACTGGGCATCGCTGCGGGTCGATACCGTCACAGTATTGCCTTTGAATAAAATAAAATATCCATTACGATGGCATAAAAGTCAGTGGCTTTGCCGATATCCCCCGGGCATATTTTATAGAAATAGTTGCTATCCTAATGTGCGACCGGAACTGGAGACCTGGAATTACGACCACGGCACGTTTACTATCGCCGTGAAATTGAATCGCCAGCTATGTATGGAAATAATACCGTGGACTAACCGTCCTCTCATCTGATCCGTATTATATCCTATTATAGAAAAAAATAAAAATAAAACGGAATCCCTCAACATGCAAGAGTCGTGCCCGCATGCACCTATGTAGGTATCAATTGGCATTTAGCCCATTCCGCCTCGAAAAGGAACCAATCAACCACCTAACAACCACCAACTATATGCAAAGCCTTATCCTCTTTGGATAAACATTCTAAAATACCTTACTTTTATGTAGCGGTGTACACTGTACACTGTACAATACACATACTCGTATATAACGTGCATCCAAATATATTCGTAAAAATAAATGTGTGTTCTTTGGAATTTCTTTTTTTCCAGATTATATTCGACGGGTTTACAGTGGGACGATTCGATGAGGGCCTCGTGGATTCGGATATTGATGGATTCGATTCCAATTTTAGTCCATCGGGTGAGCTGCCTGGATGTCCCGAAGGATTTATGCAGGTATGTACACAAATTTGTTTATCTGGATGGTTTTATTTTGTAAACTCCATCGACATTTTGACAGAGCATGCTGCTGCGGAAAGGAAATGAAGTTAAATTTTTTGTTGGATATTTTTATGTTACATTCGTCTTCAATTTGTATGAAATGTTTATTTCAATATCAAAACATTCCGAAATGCATTCATGTGAGAAAGAGAGTGAGAAAGGTGCGAATCACTTCGTTCCGTGGAATTCTAATGCATAAATGTGAAGTGTGTGTTATAAATTTAAATTAAATCAACAAAATGTAAGTCATTGGAATATTATACGCTTTCAAATGTAATAATGATAATAATAGTTGGCGCAACAGGTCTGTAGGGACCCAGGGCCTAGCTTCTCGCAACCATTCTTTTTGTGTGAGTTTTTAATTTTTGGAACTAATGGAAGGGATCAACAATTTTATGCCGGTTCCAAACGGGCCGATTGAGAAGCTCTTTCATGACAGTTGTACTCTCGGATGTTTGTCAGACGTTCGCGAGAGGTGGCGCAGTGAAAAAAACCCTGAGTTGGAATTTGGGTTTTTGCGGGATTCGAACCCGGACCCCTCGCTTAGTAGTCCAACACACTAACCACTAAACCACTGCGACCAAATGTAAGCTCAATAAAAAAAATCTACAGCGGTATTAATCAGAATCATTAAGTAAATTTTTAAACAGTCGTTTTACTACTATGTGAGCAAGGGACCTAGTACGTAGTAACTGTTTCCTAAAGCTTAGTACGCTCCTGGCTTATTTTCCTTCATTGGGGAGGTCACTCGTCTCTTTAAATAACCTCTCCAAATTGATGTCATAAATCTTAGAGATAGCATTGTCAGTCAACTGTTCATGTGAATTTATATATAAAAAAAAACAGTAGCTAAACTCCTTGTAATAAGATCAATTTTAGCTCCCTTACAAAACTCTCTCCAATTTATATGAGCTAAATTTAAGCGAATCCCTTAAGCCGAGTGGTAATGAGCTCAGCTCTAGCTAACAAAATCAAACTTCTGCCTCAGAAAGTAGGTCATGCATCTGTCAACATCGAATGCGCCCATTTAATGGGTCGGCACATTGGGCCTTAGCAATAAAGATTTTTAGTTTCGACTCTAAATTTAAGTAGTTTACAGTAGCTATATTTTCCATACAAATTTCGCAATTGTGAGCTTCCGTAAATTTAAAGTCGAAACTAAAAATGTTTATTGCTAAGGCCCATTTTCCGTAGCCTAATTTTGACAGATCGTTGCCTTCTGTTGCGTTTTTATGTTGTGGCAAAACAAGGATAAGCTTTTTCAATGAGTGGACTTAATAGTCCACTCAGAAATCAGAGAGAATTGCATTTTTGAATGAAGTGTTTTTGAAGGTCAGCTGTCAGTTATCACACTTATCCACAGCCCACTCTATGTCAAAATTTAGCTGGAATTTTTGATATTGTTTCGAGAGAAAAGTTAGAGAGCTGCTAAAGTTAAGTTTAGCTCGAGCAGCGTTCTAAGCTTTAATAAGATATTTTATTCCACCAACTATAGGTAGTTATTTGATATTCCAGTGGAAGAAATCGTATACAAGTGGGAGCACTGCTCCAAGATCACGAATAATTGCCTCCTACCCCTTGAGGCAGTTTAGCTATTTAGTCGTTTCTTCGTTTTTAAGGTTCCGTACCCAAAGGGAAAAAACGTAACCTTATTAGTTTCGCTCGGATGTCTCTCCGTCTGTCTGTCTGTCTGTCTGTCTGTCTGTCTGTCTGTCCGAACCCACGAAGCCAATTTTGTTACCAGGTCTATCTCAAGAACCGATTGACATAGGAGGCTAAAATTTACACACAACATCCGGTATAACCTCTAGTTAAACGACAAATACCAATGGAAGGAATACATCTATTGGTTTTCGATTAATTAGTAATCTGGTGAAAAAAATATTTTCATTCGCCCAAAAAACGGTTTATTTCTTGATTCACAAAAAAATACATAAATTCCTTTTTTGTAGATCATGTTCTTATCTATATATGTGCTGAATACTGTTTTGCCGAAAAGCTAGTTTACAAGATATTTTCAAAAAAGATAATTTTACCATGTAAAATACGTAAGTTGCTCTCATAAGTTTTATCTCTATTACGCAGTTGTGCACAATTGACCCCATCAAGGACAGAAGAGAGTCACTGGTGGTATACCACCAGGGTTCCCGCTTGCTAATTTCGTTGGGGAGTATAATACACTTTTTTGGGGAGTACAGAACAAAATAACAGTAATATATTTTTAGTCAATAGTTTTTAATTGGGACAGGTCGCATACAGAATGGGTTGGGTACTAGGTAATAATCAGAAAATGAAAATGTGCGAGTAATTTTTGAGAGTAAAAATATTAAGTAATTAAATTAAACTGAATTGTGATGAATTCAGGAAGAGGGGAAAGATTGAATGATATTATAGATTTCAAATAATATCTGATGTGTTGGACTTTAGCCAAATACGGAACCTTCGGTGCGCGAGTGACACTCGCACTTGGCCGGTTTTTTTATTAGTTTTTATTTATAGCGCTGCTAGATATTCAATAACAAATTTGTTGTCATCTTGATGAATAGGTCTAGTATCATCCTCACGCTAAACTTTTGCGTCTCTAGTCTCCACTTTGTCTGCCACGCCAGACGATTTTGAAACATGATATAAATGGGACAAATGCCATATGTTTATGAAAGATATCATTTAAAGTAATTTTAATTATATGCGATTTCGTGTTTTGTTTTTGGCTTATAATAAGCCTCAAAGAGCGTTTGAAAAATATCTGTTTGGCAAATTTGATTCCAATTTGATCTTGTTTTTTCACGAAAACAAATTATGGAATTTGAATTCTGCGATGACAACAAATGTAGTAGATGCTTAGAAAGTTGTCACACTAGGAAATGTGGGTCTCTAAGTTTCCCAAGGTTGTCGAGAGGTCATCGACCGGAACACTGTTTCGGCAAAAACAGTTTTCCCTTTTCCTTCAATCCAGTGGCAAATTTTTGACAGCGTTCTGAAGAAAAGTTCTGACGAAACAAGAGGGACGGTTAAAGCTATAGTTAAGTGAGTCTTTAACCCCCCTGACGTGAACATTTTTGAGTGGACGTTGATGGAGGGGTAGCCGACAAATTTAGTCAAGAATTTCATGACTGAGCACTAAATTGACATCTCGTATAAGTGGCATTTCTGACCAATCTAGTTTTTATATTCCGGTAATACAACAAACCCAGACAAATCACGTCTACTTAATGCAACTAGATTTAAATGTGTGCCCAAACCATTCGTGAATTCACCTGAGGAAATTAATCTTTCATTTGTTCATCTGTTTTGAACGTGCAGCATTTATGATTGGAAGTTTCTTTTTTTTGTTTTGTAGCTTTTCTCATAATGTAGGTAACCCTCAGCGGAATGTGCTCGAATCGATGGCTTGTCACAGTCTCCATAATGCTCACAAAACTTTTTGAATTTATAGGCCAGATAGTTGTTGAAGAAACTCGCCCCGCTGAAGTATTACAAAACAATTTGTAATAATATGGGAAAAGAGAAATGTGTTTCTCCTTTCTGGTCAACAACTGTACGAATTCTGTTCCCAAGCCCAAAAGTCTTAGGTACATAATTCAAATCCCATTTTAAAGCATTTCTCAATACCGTATAGGAAAACTCAAAAATATTATTTCGTGCAATATACAATACTCGTAAAGTAAAACTGTAAAAATGTTGTTTTTGTGTTCTTGGCGAGTGATTTTATTTGTCCTGCATATCCGGAGCATAGCCTCCCATTGACATTTATGGTAGCATTTGTATAAATTATTCATTTTTATATCACCACAATATCTGTCCGCCCGTTCATCGGTCGCAGTAGCGAAAATCTCAGCCCCAAAATAAATTTCAGAAATCGTGTCAAGTGAAGAAGATGTGGGATCTCATGACTGGGAATTTGCTCTTTTTTGTGTTTGCTGCTATCCCACCCCCAACAACTAGCAGCCAACGAACGGACTGCTCAGTGCTCATGGAGGATTTGCAGACCGACAAAGTTTGTTTCTGTTCCCCATTCAAGGCTACACAAAGTGGATTCTATCGATTTTATGAACAGAAGAAAAAAAAATTGTCTCATTTCGGGTCAAAGCAAACTAAAATAAATTTATTTTCTCCTTCCAAGATAGTTTCGAGGCGAAAAAAAAGGATATTCGATTTCGGCCGCCTTCACTCTATCCGAAGTTGTTGAAAAGACGACGGCCGTAAAGCCATTATCCTTGTACTTTGGTGAACATTATTTTTGCGTGTTATCTGTGCAAAAGTATCCCATTACGCAACCCAAAGTAATATTTTAAAATAAGAGTGCATGTAAAGTATTGCAAACATCACAAAGAACGTACACCTACCTACACATGTAAATCCATTTTATGGCACCAAGAGAAACTGTTGTGAGTTTTCGTCCTCTGAGTAAAAGCAGGGATGTAAATACTCACATCAAACTTCCAACTATTGTAATTCCCGAACGTGTATCCTGTGTAGCGAAAGAACAAAGAGAAAGGACTCCTTCAAACTCCGAAAGTGCTCGTATATGCTTTCTGCTTATCCTGGTTCCTTTGAGATGTGATTATGTTGTACGAGTGTGTATAGTCGCCTACGCGAAGATTACAGTGAGGTTTTTTTTATCGCAATCAAAATGTCCTACTTATACCTATACTCAGTTAGTAAAATGAGTCCTAGAGGGTTTTCGTTGCCCAATATATCTGAACCAAAAGATTGAGGAACTAAGCAGACTTTTAGCTCAGATGTGAGCTGTGCTGGGATAGATTTCTATTTAGCAAAAGTATTACGTCAATTAAACTCATTAATAACTTTTCGGGGTATCCACAATATCCAGTGTGTAATAAACTTTCACCGCATGTTTGCTCTGTGAGAGTATTTTTTTTTTCGTCGATAGAACTTCTAAAACCCTTAACGAGCTATTCCCTTGCCATTAGCTTTTCTGGTTTAAATGGTCAATACAGTCTGGCATGTGGTGGGCGCGATACATCAGTGTCTAGTGTGTTGCAAAGAGGATCTAAACGTGTGATGACTATTGAGCCAGATATATCAGGTTCAATTCAAAGAAAAACCCGACAACAATAGCTTTCTTTACTTTTTTACAACTCGACATCACCCGATAGTCTGACGAAACTCAAGAGTTTGACCGTCCTGAAAAGGTTATACAATTTTTCTGTTCACATTCTTTAAACAAATTATATCCCTTCCATTCTTACAAAATGAAGATACCGCTCCAAGCATTTTTTATTTTTTACAGTCTGTCAAGGATGCAGGGAATAACCTTTGAACAATGCTAGCAAATTATCCAAAGTTGCTTTAAAAATCAGTATTTCGTTGGCTGATTACGTTCGGGAAAAATTGGATTTGGATTGGATTTTATTTCAAAATTACGTTTAGAAATAATTCTCACGTTTGGCTTTACATTTTTGTTAAAATAAGGAAGCCTCGTGAATTTTATTAAGCAGTCCACTTTTGCAGCTCCCAAGAAGTGTTGTTAGAGCACTCTCACTTCATTTGTCCCACGAAGCGTTGTCATTTTTAAGGTTCCGTACACAAAGGGAAAAAACGTAACCTTATTAGTTTCGCTCGGATGTCTCTCCGTCTGTCTGTCTGTCTGTCTGTCTGTCCGAACCCACTAAGCCAATTTTGTTACCAGGTCTATCTCAAGAACCGATTTGCATAGAAGGCTAAAATTTACACACAACATCCGGTATAACCTCTAGTTAAACGACAAATACCAATAGAAGGAATACATTGATTGGTTTTGGATTAATTAGTAATCTGGTGAAAAAAATATTTTCATTCGCCCAAAAAACGGTTTATTTCTTGATTCACAAAAAAATACATAAATTCCTTTTTTGTAGATCATGTTCTTATCTATATATGTGCTGAATACTGTTTTGCCGAAAAGTTAACAGTTTGCAAGATATTTTCAAAAAAGATAATTTTACCGTGTAAATTACGTTGCTCTCATAAGTTTTAATCTCTACTACGCAGTTGTGCACAATTGACCCCATCAAAGACAGAACCCCACCAGGGTTCCCGCCTGCTAATTTCGTAGGGGAGTATAATACATTTTTTTGGGGAGTACAGAACAAAATAAAAGTAATATATTTTTAGTCAACAGTTTTTAATTGGGACAGGTCGCATACAGAATGGAAAATTGGCGTGGGTTGGGTCCTAGGTAATAATTAGAAAATGAGATTCATGTGCGAGTAATTTTTGAGAGTAAAAATATTAAGTAATTAAATTAAACTAAATTGTGATGAATTCATGAAGAGGGGAAAGATTGAATGATATTATAGATTTCAAATAATATCTGATGTGTTGGACTTTAGCCAAATACGGAACCTTCGGTGCGCGAGTGACACTCGCACTTGGCCGGTTTTTTTTGTACTTTTTTCCGTTTTCACCGTAAATAAATTCCTTTTTAAAATCCCTCGATACTTTTTTGTGCGTTAAAATTTGACAATAAAATTTTATCACATTAAATTAACCTTTATTATAAAAATCGCCGTTTGTTAAAATAAAAATGATTATTTGTTGGTAATAGAAAATTTGATAAATTGTTTTTTACATAAGTTGTCTTTCATGGACATTCAGCGTGTTGATAACTATGGTGAAATGTAGATGAAATTTCAATAAAAATTCATATTTTGCATGTTTGTTTTTGTTAGATTCCTGAAATTCCCACGATCTTACTGCTTTTTCCGTTTATCCCAAGGAAGGCTTTTCGACATAGAAATTCCCACAAAAAGGTACAAATCCCACTATATAAGAAGTAGATTTATAATGTCGTATATGATAATGAAACAAAATCTCTTTTGATCTGTAATTTTATCAGCTGCTGAATTAATTCCCTGCAAGTAAAGAAACTGTGAAGACCGTCATGCTCATAGTAAGTCCAGATATTTATTCACAAAAACCACCTACAACCGATACAAATATGTTTCGGACTGCCACTAAAAATTAGAAACAGAATAAGCTGAATTTAATACTAACAGATAAAGCCACTTTTTATCACGAAGGTATAAACGTTCCAGCTATAGCTCCTGCTGGGTTCTCAATTTCGAAACTTGGACAATAATTATAAGGCTCAGTCGGAAGGTATAGTAATCGCTGCAATAATTATATTTCGTCGGAAATTTGACAGACCGTGCTATTGACATGTCCAATTAATCGATTTTTATGCTTGCGTGCGTAATTTTTCGTTTCGTCTTTAACGGTGGGAATACGGATCTCACCATGGCGATCTTCCTTTATTCCTTTTTGGCTTCGAAGTGTAGTAGCAATCTATTTAATGGGATATTTTCATTTAGAAGAAGAAGGGGTAACTTGATTTTTTGTTGCAATACCCTCTTATGTGTCGCAAAAAAAAGGAAAGTATCTCACTTTACCCGGTGCATCACGACCCTAAGAGAATCTTCACAGTTGAAACCTAAATCAACACCAATTTTGTCTGTGGGTGTGTCAAAAAGCTTTTGGGGAATTCTTTCCTAAAACTTACTTTCTGAGGTTTTTCAGTTTAATCATGACATTCACCTTGAAGTTGGCTAATATTCGCCAATCTTTACGCTTCTCTGAGGAGTTTTATCAATTCTCCGATTTTCCAATTTAAAACTGGAACAGAACCTTAAGAACCATGTGTCCTTCTTGATGCTGCCTTGTTAAAAGTTTTATCAAGAATAATTCTCCTAGACGCTGGCATTGAAGCTATCGTATATCGTTCCTTTAGGAGAGAAGATCGGCTTTATCGTTGGCCTTAATAGTACACACACTCTGACACGGTTCTGCGGCCCCTCTTAAGTAATTGCGGAAATTTCTGACTATTGCAGATGTGGTGAAATCGATCTCATCTCAAGAAGTTCCGCAGAGTAGTCGAAGAGAACATCTATCTTAGGGCCACCTGCAGGTCCAACTGGCTGAAATATATCCCAAACCTGTTCATCATCTTCTTCTTCTTCTGACGGGTTCACCCAAAGTCGACACTCCTCAGGCTGCTTCCATATATTTACTAATGATGTTAAGAAATGTTCGCCGAACTATTATCACTACATCATCCATAAACTTTGAAGCATAACCCTACTTTAATTAGTTCTTAGTATATCGACTGTGACAACCACCCAGTTAGGTGGAGAGATAACCCCTCCCTGTGGAGATGCTTTTATAGCAACAGATTTTTCTTATTGAACTGTGTCGGAGAGGGTTCCTTTAATAAGACCCCAGAAAATAAGCTTTGGGCCCTAACAAATTACATAATCTTTTTTAAAAATAAAATTTCGAATTCGAGATGTTAATCAATTCTGACATTACGATAATAAAGGAACTCAAAAAAGTTGGTCTCGATATTCTGTCCGTCGGTCGGCCGGCTGCCATAATTTGGCTAAAACTTAGGATTTATGTTTCTCGAACGAGCTCTCCTCATCTTACCATAGTGCCACTACCAATTGGTATAACTTTGCACAAAAGTTGTTCTCTCCAGTCCAGGCAAGATTGATAGCCTCCCTAAGCGTTATTAAAACCGCCGCCTCAAAAGGGGATATTGCAGATCAGCATATAAGAAAAATCGCTTCATGCGTCGTGACTGAGTTCAAATCACTTAACTCATAGTTCTTTACAGCGTAATCCATACCAACTACCGAATCACTAATACCACAGTAAAGTAACCACAAAAATCCAACTATGCAAAGTGTTTCAGAACCCCTGGCGAAATGTATTCGAAAAGTCAAATATCAACCATAATCTATCGGCAAACACTCATAGGTGAATCGCAATTTGCTAGTTGCAGTGAGAGTTCATTGAAGGCTTGCAACACAAATAGATTCTCAAAATCCCTAATCTTGCGGAACTTTGCATTTGCATTTTGCATTTGCAAAGTTAATATCTCAGAAATTCAAATGAAATCAGTATCCAGGTACGTGTACAACAGCCTAGTAAGAGTTTACGAAATTTGTTGAATCTCAAAAAGATCCCAAAATGATTCCAAGTATTTTAATCCCAATATCCATACACCCACATGGAGCGATAAGAGCCTCGCACATGAATCACGTACGTAGCCTGCATTTGCCAAAACATGCCTGATATGCAAGCAGTGCATAACTTCGCTCTGTTTACAGGTAAATCCCCATCTTGCGGCTGCACGATACCCACAACTGACTTATGAAATTTCGGATAAACTTTGCCCACGCTCAAACAAATGCCGAAGCTGTCAGCCCGACCATACCAACCCCATGTAGGTATATATACCAATTATTGGACTGGCGAAATCGTAAGGGTTATTTAAGTCTATTCTTCCGAGAGCCGCAATGAGTATTGCCTAATTTTGCAAAGTCTTGCCATTCCTATATAGAACTGTATAGTACCAAACTTACATTGCATCGACCTAAATCGATGTGTATCCAAAAATACACCCCCAGCAATGAATGTACGGTCTTTCACCTGGACCGAGTGGGGGTTGTGATGGAAAATGAACAGAAAATCCGTTCCCAAAGTGAATGAAACCAAGGGTATATCCAGGCTATTGGCTGGGCATGGGCAAGGCATTTAATATGAATCGATTCGTAATCCTTAGTCCAGGCAAAAGTCTATCCGCATATACAGTGACTGAGAGGATTCGATGCAAACTTTCCATTAACCAGAACTTAGTCAATTGGAACTCGAGTTGCTTGGTTTTATTTGCTCAAACGATAACGTTTTTGTTTTTATAGGAAGATGGCTGACGCAAACAGGCATACAAGTCCTTCCCCGGATCGCTGAATGCGTTATCACAACCACATAACTTATTCGGCGATCCAAGGCAGGGAATTTGCCTCGAAGACGTCGACTTAATCATCTCCTGTTTAGGTAATCTGCTTCTCTGTATACACTGATAGTTTCATAGTTATTTGGGTATAGCATTTCTAGCCTTTTGTATTGGTCAAATGGTCATCCATGTGGCTACTTATATTTATGTAGCTGTTCGCCAGGAAAACACAAGCATATAGTCTTGGCATAGCTACGGTTACATATTGAGGCCATGGATGGCAGCAACAAGAAAAAAGAGAAGAGTCGAGTCGAGCTATTTCCAGAGACCGACCGACGTTGTCCTTTGTGTAGGAACAAACCTCAGTATAACATTAATGGGAGCATTATCCTGCTTATAAAAGGCATAACCAATTTAGGGTTTTATCTCGACTTTATTATTGAAAAATGAATACGTAATTCGAGTGGACACTTGTGATATGATTGGACCGTAATTTTATTCATCATTTGTGATCGGGTCTATAGCCGGAAGGATTCTTTTGCGGATAGTTGTTCTTAGTGTAAAATGTCCATCAGCCTGGATTACACTTGAAACTATAAGAATTTAGGTACTGCAGTTCTGTTCTATTGCATGTGAGAGAGAGAGAGTTTATTTTTCAAGGTTTCGATTTATTTTCACTTTTATCCTTGTAAAGGAAAATACGATTTGCACCGATTTAGTTAATGAATCTTGTAATATACGCCACATCAGAAACACCGTCAAGTTTGTTTGATTAAGGACTATTGGTAAATATTTTGAATAATTATGTGTAAAGAGAAGGCCCTTTTTTCTCTCCCTTTGCATACTTATAAATAACATTCAGAAAAAAATGGTTACTGACTTATTGGTTTAGTATGTTTGAGTCAACCTCATGCTAGGTTCTTTCCACCTTGGGTATAAGGACCACCATCGACCTGCGTCAATGACTTGAGAAAGAGAACCAAATCTCGGTAGCTTCTGAAGGCAATAGTTGACACCAAGGAAAGATCAGACCAACACTTCGTTGGTGGGCCATGAATTACGCCATTTGTCCAGAAGACGGACGCTAAAAACGACCGCGAACTTGCTTTTGCAAAATCGAGTTTACTCAAAAGATAGAGGACCTTTTAAAAAAAACAAGGCTATTCTGTTAACTATTACTAGATCAATTTGGTGGGCAAATCTATCGACCCTACCTAAATCAGCTCGAAGGCCTTGGGCGCCTATAGAAAGTAACTAAGGCCATTTTAGGTTATTTTCTATACGGTCGATCATTTAAATTGATTATGGCACATGTTGTGTGTCATATCGTGTTCGGCTATTTGGCTTAAAACACAGCTTCTCCACATAAGGTTAGTGTTGCCAGTTCTTGGGGAATTCCCCTTTTTGTTGGGGATTTCAGTCAAAAATTTTATGAAAAGGGAAAAGGGGAATCTTCCCTCTTCTAGATCTATAGATCTAGAATGTGGGGAAAATAAAACAAAATAATAAAACGTCAAAATTGGGGAAAAAAGGGAATTTGAAGGTCTTTGTTGGGAATTTTATTTGAAAGCGGCTGGCAACACTGGATTTAGTACATTAATATCATTCAATCGGGAATCGAAATAGTCAGTAATGATTGGCGTTGTAAAGTTGGTATAGTCACTTGATTTAAAATTTGTTGTTTAATTGGAATTCGAAGCCATTTTGTTGTAGTACATATAAGGCCTCTAGGCTGTAGAGATATTTACTTTCGACATTACTGTATCTCCATAGAAGGTTTCAATTTAAATTTGGCGTAGTGGAAATATAGATACGGTGACCATAAAAAGAATAGTAACAACTCTGCTTCCAAACTTTTTCTATTTATTATGTATTTATTAAAAAAATTAACATTTTTATGTAGCTCTACAAAAATAGTTCCACGAAAACTTTCAATTGTTGGGTTGTTGAAACAAACACTATTTTTGCCATATTCAGCTAATTCAGCAGAACTGACCAAACAAGTGTCACAACTTAAAATCATTTTCCACGCTTAATTGATGGGCTAATATTATTTTTAAATAATCTGAATTAATTTTATTTATAAACTAATGCGATCGAAATTTGTAACCGAAACAATATTAACACAGAAGTTTCACGACCAGTGAATTCGGTGTGAATGTATCGACGAGTTTTCAGTGCGGTGTGAATAAGGTATTAACAGAATGTATTAACATTCATTTGTGATTTGTCACTGCTCTAAACCTTGTTCATGATTGAAAATACTCCATCAGCTGGTGCATTAGAACCCGGTAGACACAAACTGAAATTTAAGCTGAGCGTGCACTTTCAAGGTGTAATCACAACTTTAAGTAATTTGCATTGGTATTTTTTGTTTTCTTCATACGAGAGATGATAGATGAGATGTCATATGTAGTATACGTATTCCTATACATAATATTTTTAATTGTGCTAAATGCAAACATTTTTTTCTCAGTGTTTTAAGGGACGGTTTCAAAAATAAAGGTCAAAGTCTGTCATTTATAAAAAAGAAAAAATATCGGACAGGATTAAAAAAGAAAGGACTGTCATTTAAAATAAACGACGGTTAGTCAGCGTAAATATAGAGCTAATTGATAAAGGAGACGAATTTTTTGATGGACTTGAAAAATCGTATTATACCTGAAGGGCGAAAATAAGAATTTGGACGAAATATATTTTTTTTTTTTGCCTAAAAGAGAGCTGCTTATTTAAATTTTAAGGGAGTCACTGATCCACCCTGTTATATATATATTTTATTGAAATTTCTTAGATGGGAATAGGACACAGACAAGTTTAGCATGTTGCATCTAAGCAAATTTGAACGTTAGATTTTAAACGAGTTACAGTTCTCGCAAGTTGAGTGTCAGTGAATAAGCCTGATTATGTGTTCTTAGAATCCACTGTACGAGTATATCGAATAAGATTGGTCAATGTCACTTGCCAGTCTCTTCTTGGTTCTTGGGCACAAAAAAAAAATGATTTAAAAAACAAACATTTTTTTTATATATATTGCCTAAATGTAGGCTATTGTCCATTACTCACTGTTCTTCACAATATACATAGATAACTACATAAAAAGTCAAAGCGGCGCAGAAAAGCTTTATCTATTAAAACAATCTTCGATCTCGGTGCTTCTGAAATTTAACTTATGATGTCCCTCCGCAATTTCTCTGCGTGAATGAGTGCCCGACTGATTTTAATTACCTATCGTTGAATGAGAAGATAAAAAAAATGCGAACGCAAATATCAGTATCTAGTACATAAATTTCAACCTGCATGTCGGCCTTTATTTTTATTAATTTCTCTTGTTTCCTTTCAGCTTAGCGAGCTCGGACGACCTTTTACTGGCGGATCGTGGTGCGGAAAGGCGACGGGACCGCAGCTGTACTTCAGTGAGACATCAACTGTGACGGCATCCGTTAAGGTGAGATATTTATAAGTAGCTATACCTATTGCGAGACAGATACAATAATTGCGGCTGAAAAATATGCACAACCCCCTCGTTAAATATTAAGCCGAAAGTGCGATGTCCTTGCTTTCGTGTTCACGTAATCATGGAGTCTGTATTTTTAATGCTGCACGGGAGGTAAAATTTATTATTAAAAAGCCTCCATAAATATCACAACTACAATGGACAATTTTCACATGTGGCTCGATCCATCCCATTTGGTGTATATATACGCTCATAAATTCATCTGGCAAATAATGTGAGTTTCGCATCAAAAATATCCAGCCCAAGCATTTTCTGGAAACAACGTTAAAAACGCATGCTTGACAGTGGTTTGAGAATGGACGTGCGGTGCCGGAGCTGTACCCCGCCCAATCTCATCCAAAATTTACCATTGCCTACACTTGTTTGGCAAATAATAACCCAAAACTATTTCCCCCTTCATGACTATGCAATGAAGCACCCAAGTGCCGAAGAGCATCATCAATATGAAGGCCTTGAGGGAATTTACCACCACTAGTGGAACTTCGTGTAAGCTTGTGTCCGCGTACCATTCAAATATCCTTTTTCTTAATTTCAACTACAATGGTTTCGGAGTTCATGCTCGTTCGTTGCTGTTCTGGTGCCTGCGTTTCAACGGGAATTACTCGTAGCAGCCATTTGCAGCGCGGGTGGCTGTGTGTTGGTGTTCAGTTTATTATTTTGCCCAACAAACGGGAACGGCAGGTGTGAATGGGTGGTCGGACTCTATTGTTCTGGGTCTGTGCTATACGTGTAATTTTTCCTGGGGTTATGTTTGGTTTTATTCCAATTTCAGAATAGGTTTAGTTCGTTTAGCCACGGGCAGGGCATTCGCCTGACCTGACCACAGGCTCCCCATCCCCACCGCCGGCCACCGCATTGTTTGTCCACAAACATTGACTGCTGATGGTGAGGGGAAATTGGCAAAATATTAGAAAACAGGCTACAAAAAGTGGGTCTGCTTGTGGATTGGACTTTCGGTTCCACAACAAAAAAAAATAATTATTTCTTTGATATTTACAATGTTTGGCTGCGGGGACATTTAACTGACGTAACAGAATATAAGTGACATGTGCATTTGCTATGAATGCAACGAGGAATGATGTGTAGGCCTAGGCGGTGCGGATTTATGTGCATATAGTGAATTTGGATGTAGATTCGCACCGTTTTGTAAGTTTTGATCGAAATGTTAGGTTGCTTTTGTGTTTATGGTAAACGTTTAAGTTTCGGTTTAAATTACCTTCTAGAAATAGGCCATAATGTGTGTTTATGAGAATCTTGGCCATTTCCAAAAAGTGTGGGCCACTATCCTTCTGAGAAAACCTTTCAAAAAAAAAGCTATTGGGCAACAGAAATACGTATTTATTCATAAATCATAAAACACTTTATAACAATTTATGTTCTTAATATGCAATATAATGGCGCAAAATTATAGACATCGTGTATTAGGAGTGATTTGTAGATTCTTACTAGCACCACGCTTACTTCAAGGTCTAACTTTAGTAAATTATAAACGCTTTGTTGCTTGCCTACAACTAGTACCAACCTTAGAGCGGGCGCGACGCAAATTTTTGTCAAACAGGCCCAAAAATGTACAGTTTGAGAAACTAAACACAGTTTGGGGAAATCTCTTTAAGCAAATTTTAATGAAATGACAGCAAAAGAAAATAAAAAAAACCAACAAATTAAAAATGCAGGAATGGAATGAACAGTTTTTTTTTTTTTTTTGAATCTGTAGCGAGTAGGAAATCTTCCTTATCAAAATCTTATAAAGGATTTGCTCGCGTTTTATTTTGTTTTTGTTAGAAGCCGAACATATTTTAACATTTCGAGATCTTAAAAAATATCCTTTGAATATTTCTTTAAAAATTTTCAAAAAAAAAAAAAGTAAAAGTAAAAGAAAAGAAATATACGAAGTCGAATTATTATGACGGGAACAAACGCAAATGTAACGTAAAATGCTTTTCACAGAGATCCCAAAACCGGGGTTTCGCCAAAACACACGAAAACTTCATATAGAAAACAGAAGTTTTCCCATACATATTTCAGTTTTCAAAAACGAGCCGCTTGCACTCGTTTTCCACGAAAACACCGCGAAAACGACTTCCAATCGTTGTGTTGTTGGAACAAACACACTTTTTGCAATATTCAGCAAAATGGCTGACCGAACAAATGTTACAACTCACAACTTAAAATCATTTTCCATAATTTATTTATGGACTAATGTTATTTTGAAATGCACCAGATTCATTTTGTTTGTTAATTAATGCGATCGAAATTTGTAACCACAAAAGTATGCACCGAAGTTTAGCGAATAGTGTCTCACAGCCCAATTGTGGCAACGCTGGCGTTAACATCAATAGCAAAACAAATTTGTCAGTCTCAAAAAATTTAGCGAAAGTAAATACTAGATCTCCAGTCCAAAGTACGTGCATAGACTTCGAGCTACTTCAGCCGCTTACATCTTTGACATCTATTCCATACCTATCACAAATTAATATGTATAGTTATATCTTATAACTTATACCTTTTTACAACGTATAAAACATTCTGGGAGAACATCCATATTTTCACAAATCTTACTATTGTGGATAGGTAATTGATTTTTAGGACGGATTTTTTTTTGTCAACTTTGTGCATTTGACAGTACTTCCCGGTGAGGAGCTGTTCGTTAAGCTAAGATTAGACTGTATGCCAATTATGCATATGCCAAAAGGCAAATGACCAGATTAGCTGTCAAATGAACAAAATGTCACAATTATCAAAGCTGTATATTAAACTGCTTATAGGTATGACTAAAATTACCAATATTGATGGTCATTTAAGGCATTTGATATTTATTACCCGATGTTGTGGAAGGGTAATGCTGTAAAGAAAATCAAAGCACAAAAGTTGAAGTTGGAAATTTATAAGTAGCATAAAACAAATAGAAAGCAATCTACACAAACAACATTTCACAACAGGAAACAAGTATATAATACACAACCACAATTACTGGAAAGTGACAAGAGACAATTTAAAAAAATTACAAAGAAAAGACAAATGAATAATTTACGCAAAAAATGATAGATTCAATAATCCACAAAATAGAAGAAGAAAATGAAATCAAATCCCAATCCTACGAACTCATCAAACACCGATGACACCAAAATATAAACAATACTTGTTTCATCAAAAATGCCAGCAATGCCATAACGAAATTTCAAGAAAGTACATATCGACATTATAATGGTTTATGCTGGCATTCGTGCTTATTGTCCCATTACACTATAATGCTATTTGGCCATTTTGATCTGTCAAAATGAGTCTTGTCATAATATGTGGCATTCAGGTCATAACAGCATTATGAGATATGCCCATTACACTGTATGACCATATTTTGACAGGAGAACTGTCAGAATTTTCCATTTTATGACCACTTGGCATACAGTTAGCCAAATCAATCCCGGGATCCCGGACGATTTTTGCTCTTTATCGATCCCGGGATTGCCAGTCACCAATCCCGGGATTTTCGGGATTGATACTTTCTGTCTCTGAAGGAAATACCTAAGTAATTTTGATTATGCTAGAACGATTCGTCCTTCTGAAAACAAGCATTCAAAAGGCCTTAATTGATCTCAGATAGAAGATGATGATTTTGATTTAGCAGGTGAAATCGCCGACGTTCTTACTCCATTAAAATTAGCTGTTGAAGCAATTTGCCGCCAAGAATCAAATCTGTGTACAGCTGATGCAGCATTAAGATTTTGTATCGATCAACTGGCCAGCAAAAATACAATTTTGGCCAAAAAAATGACGATATCTTTGTCAGAAAGAATCAAACAAAGACGGCGCACGGAATTAACTGGGGCCTATTTCATAGATCATACATTACATACAATGTATGATTTAGACTTTTCTGATGTATTATTTCTGTTTCATAGAAACGTTGTATGATCAACAGTCATACATCAATGTATGTGAGGAGAATCGACTGGAAGTATTGGAAAAATGTATGATTCTGTTTCATAGAACTTTATCATACATTGTTTTGATACAACAAAATATGAATTTATCATACATTTCATACAGCAATCGGTTTTGCTGTAAATCACAAATATGAGTTGCTAAGCCAATGAGGTGGTAACAATATTTGCTTTAATGGTATTAAAGCTTCATTGGAATTTGTTACATGTGCAATAAATGTACCCAAACGCTCCAACAAGAATTGAACACACGTCGGGGCATAATAAATTCCTTCACGAAATAAGTTAAAATTCAACTTAAAATGTTCTTGGACGGCTAACAACTCTTATACGATATTGGGTGGTAAATTATCTACCATTTTAGTAATCTGGCTTAAACGCAAAACATTGGAAAATAAATTTCACACAGCATTGCATCTCTGCACAATCTTCACAACAAAAAAAATCAAGCTGTATATTCGCACTCACTAAGTATGGCTCCACACCACCAAAAAGTAAATGCTCTTCACCAAAAAAGACATCCTTTTTCAGATATTATTTATTTATGCTATTTAAATAAAAAAGTTTATAGTTTTGACTTTTATGACTTTTATTTTCATCTTTAATTCAATACAGTCTTCGTAAAAAGAAAGAAATATATATATATTTAAGTCTATTATGGTTTGGCCTGTGGCCGTCTACCAGATTGACAAAATAGCGTAAACTTTAAAAATCTTCTTCAACTATAAATTTTCTATACCGCAGTGCATTTGCACAGTAGTTGTAGAGTAAATCCCATCCTCGGTCTCCATTTAAAATTTGGATTGCTTCATCTATTTTCAAGATATATGAATTAAAAAACCTAACTCGTATTTCTTTTAAGATTGGGCATACTGCAAGAAAGTGAAATATATCCTCTCTTATCTTCATATTGCAAAGATTACACAGGATAGGTAGTTCTGGGCGGTGTGGAATGAAATTCAGGTTCAGTAGCTCTCCTCTGATTTTAAAAATTAAACTTATCTTCTCTACCTTATTGTTGTTCAGAAAATACGTTTTTTCTGCCAGTTGATATTTCAGCTTACTGTAGTATGTCCTGTACTGAGAGGACTGCGCATCTGTTACAAAACGATCATACATATTTCGACCTACTTTCTCCAATAGGATGTTGAGTTGCGTTCTTATGTGCTCGGGTTGCTCATCGGGTGCTATACGTATGCTCATTCCACAGTCTGATGCAAGGCGTTCCCATTCTTGAAAGAAACTTGCTTTATTTCGTAGTACACTCTTGAGTACAACTTTTGGCAGTCTGTCATCACTCATACCCATAACTTTTATTATATACTCAAAATGTAATCTCAGTGTTTCCAAAAACATAGGCGGTGCTCCAGTCTCCAGATGCAGCATGTAATTAGGTGTGGAACTTGGTAAACGGAACATTCTTTTTAAGAAATACCGGAAAAACTTTTCAAAAAAAAAGTTTATATAAAACATTATTATTTCAATTTCCAACCAACACATGTTGTGTTATAAGGAAAAACAAACTCACTTTGCGAATAAAAATTAATTAATATGAAGTGTCAAAATAATACATCACATACAACAAAATACTATTTCATACATTACTTCCAGTGAAATCTATGAAACAGAAAATTGTATGTGATGTATTAAAATAATTTTAATGTATGTTGTATGTGATGTATGTGATGTATGATCTATGAAACAGGCCCCTGGTTTGCTAAACTATCTCCAAAATCCATCAACACAATATTCTGGTGAAGTATTCTTGTCACCTAGTCAAGCTACGATAAAAAAACAGATAAAATCACTAATTCAGAGACTTACTGCTACTAACCAACACCAAAACATTTCTAATAGTGATGAAGAAGAAGAAAACAGTGCAAATTTATTGAAACCACCCATCCAACTTACACTAAAGCAGTAACTACAAGCCGAAATTAAAAAAAGTATGCAAACCATTGCACCAGAAGCACAAACAGAATCGGATTTACCAGCGTGCATAAGAAAAGAGTTGAATCTCTTTGAAAATGGAGGTACCCGAGGACACCATCTAGATTTAGTTCATAAGTATTTACTGTCCATTCCACCAACAAGCGTAGAAGCAGAGCGAGCGTTTTCAGCGGCCAGTTATATTGGCAACAAATTTAGAAGGCTTGGAGATGATACTCTCGATGCCCTTATTTTCCTGCGTTTTTCTTTCCAAAGCTCGAATGAAGACCAAGAGCAAGAATAAATACGCCCTTATATTTTTTCATTTTTTTTACTTTGGAATTAATTTATTTTTTTTATTTTGTAAACCCCTTGAATTGAGGTATTTTTTTATTTATCTTTATCAAAAATTATCATCTTAAAATTTTTTATGGAGTGTAAATATTTCTTTGTTTCTTAGCATTTAAGTTTATATTAATTTAAATAAACTTCTTAAATTTTGATTCATTTTAATAATAAAAAAGCAGAGCATAATAGTTACGCTGCTTTTTACTTAAAAAGATAATGCACTTTTAATTAATTTCTACATTTTTGAGAGCACTTTTTCACCCGTGCATCGATTTTTGGTTTGATTTCTTTTTTTTTACCAAAAAAAAAATATACTGTCCAATCCCGGGATACCCCGGGATTCATTTTTTCAAATCCCGGAATCCCGGGATTGAAAATTAGCTTCGGGATTGAAATCCCTACATAGGTACAGTCCAAACTTACTTTTACTCGTGATTTTGCTAAATGTCTCTTTTTCTGTCATTTTTGATGCGAACGTGTATAGAATTTGTGGGATTGTGATCGATTGCGTTCGATTTAAACCGCGTACGCGAATGAACCTAATGTTTCAAAGTTATACTGCCGTCAGAAAATCGTTGACTGTAGGGTCAAATCTCAGCAACTTTTTTCGAAAAAAAAAAACAAGCAGCTTCTACGTTAAAGGAACTTCGATATGATTGGTCTAACACAAGAGGAATATTATGTGATCGTTATAAGGTTTACGAGAAAATAGGCAAAATTTAAATAGAGAGGGCTTATTCTCCATCTATATTTATTTACTTTTGTTATTTTTTTAACGCCACCATTAAGTAAATTCATCTCAATAAATCAATCACAATGGAAAATGCTGGGCAGCATAATTGTAAAGTTTGCCATCCACATTGCGACAGTCGCAGTCGTCGTGAATCGGCACAAATATGTTCAGAGGACACATTTTTTTAGTTTTTATTTTTAAAGGCTAAACTATATAAAAGGTCTAAGATCTATTAAAGCGGACAACTTCTTCGAAGAGCTTGATAACGAAGAGATTTATGCGGGATAAATTGTATATTGCTTCTCCAGACGACAAGGGGACCTAACATTTTGCACCAAATCTTCCTCCGAAAGCGGCCGAAGAAATCTTCATCATAAGCGCAATAAAGTAGGACCGGGATTATTTAGGTCTTACAAAATCTCATTTATTGTTCGAGATAAAGCTCCATTCCGAACCCGAAGGCACATCGATTGCCAGGAGGTGTTATTTTCAGTTGCGAATACGTCGTTTCTCAACTTCAAAGTTTCGTGTTACTCAGTCGTTCACCTCATTTCTTCGCATTCGTGAAACCGACTGAATTAATAATTTGTTTTACGGAACTGTTTCAACAGCCTTGCTAAACAATTTCATCCATATACCAAGAAACGTAGAAAAAGCTATCCCCACACAAAGTCAATTCGATATTACAGATAGAGCAAAGTCGTTCACCTTCTGCCTACAAAACAAAACGAAAGACAAAATCAAAAAATCACCTCGAATAACTTTTGATTTGACACAAAAGGAAAACGTCAAGTTCCATAATCCTCATGGAAGCTGATTGACAATCAGCAAGCGACGCCGACGCCTATCATCAGCAAAAAGCACTCATGCATTCCGACTGAGGCATCTGATGTGCTGATTGATGACACTGGATTCACTTTTACACAAACTCTTTCATACTCCAGGACTTTATCCCTACCGAGTACCGGGGACTTTTCTCCTCAAGGATAAACGCCAGTCGGTAGCAGCTATCGTCAAAGTTTGTTTGAAAAAAAAAAAATAAAACAATTCTGTTGTAAACCAGAACTCACACGAATCCGAAAACACAAAACGCTTCATGTACAATTGCATACACGCATGTAAGCCCACCTGTGCGATGTGTTCTACATAGCGCTGAATTCAAAAAAGACAGCAGCATCATTCTGAGTGTCATAATACAAACCGAGAGTGCTCCTGACGTGCACATCCCACCTAATACAAGATCGAAATAAACACACTAGGATTTGCGTGGCCATAAGGTTACGTGCTATTCGGTGTCATATCGTCGCAATGTCCTGGCGATGATTGCACCCTATTCGTGCACACTCTACACGAACAAGAGCTTGTTTTCGATTCGTGTTCATTGTAGGCAAAAACAAATCAAGCTTTTTCACAGAAGTCCTATGTGTGTCAGGCTCCCAGTTGTTTCGGCACGTTTGTGAGATTTTCAAGGAAATATGATGGGGTGCATTGTTTGTCGAGGATGAGGGCGAGTCGCATCGCACTGATACAGGCACTCAAAAATACGGTGGGTGGGAGTCGAGTTGGTGTTGGCTGTCGCCGGAGAATGGACTATCTCACGACGAACTGAAGCTTTGTCTGCTTGCGAACAAGGGCCGAGATTTCGCTCCATTGCCGTGAAGCTTAAAAAGATTCGGTGCCCGGGTCGTCCTCGCCATGCATACTGAGTCGGAAACCGGATATGCAGAATACATATAAGCATGCATGATTCTGTGTGTAAGTCATAGTTGTAGCACTAGTTTTATGAATATGACTACGTGTATAACATAGTGTGTATATGGCTTTCCCCTTACCACTTGTGTCGAGGATTTGTGTGGACCGCAATATAATTTTCTAATTCCAATGCTAGTGCTGGACACCATCTAACCAAAGGAGGATGCATGTCTGTTCACCGGGCTCTTGCGTTTCTTCTAATGCATGTGCAAGACTGTGTGCTGTGCCCTAACGAGTTTGCTATTGTGTTGGGCTGTTTTGGATAAGAAACATTTTTTCCTGTGTATCTTTCAGCTATATCGTGCGCACTTCCAATGAAATGTTGAACAACCTTTGGAAGGCCTTACAGCTGTTTCAATCTTTGTGCACTCCATTTGCAACGACATATCGTATTATACACAGTGCTGTTCATTGGATATTCCTTGGTGACGATGATCCTTTGCTGATGCGACGACAGTCGTTAGCTATGAGCAGGGTTGATAGTTGGGTGGGATGTGAAAGTGGGTGTGCACTGTGCAGCGATGCAGGTGTTATCCCTGACAATTTGCGGTTGCTCTCTTCTGGGAATGGATTCTGCGGTTTGAAAATGTGAAAGATTTCGACAACTAGATGTGGATAACCGCTGCCAATGCAGTGTGTTGCATTTTACCCTCTTAAACATGGTCGTTCGTAATTGGTGGCAATAATTTTCGGTTAGCCAAAGTAATTGAAGCTTAATTGCTCGTAACTAATTTGGAACACCTTATGTAGGTATATGTATTGGAAGGTATATTGCTTTCAACCTTAAAATTTGATACCAATTCGGGTTAAAGGCTTTGTAGAGATTGGTGGATAGTTTTGAGTGCGCTATTATATAATATAATTTTTGGCGCAACAGGTCCGTACGGACCCTAGGCCTAGCTTCTCGCAACCATTCGTTTTGTGTGAGTTTTCATTTTTGGAACGAATGGAAGGGATCTACAATTTTATGCCGATTCCAAACGGCTAATTGAGAAGCTCTTTCATGACAGCTGTTATACTCTCGGATGTTTGTCAGACGTTCGCGAGAGGTGGCGCAGTGAAAAAACCCTGAGTTGGAAATTGGGTTTTTGCGGGATTCGAACCTGAACCCCTCGCTTAGTAGTTCAACACACTAACCACTAAGCCACTGCGCCTACTATGCTATTAGAAACAGAATTATTAAAAGGACCCTTGTTGCTGGGAGCAATCCTGACGATTTGTCTTTGGAAAGGCTAAGGAAGACCTAGCTATCTCAAGTCGACTAGATTGGTCATCCGAAAAAAGTCACTGTTGTCGGTTGCGGCATTGGGCCGATTTTTTGTTCGCTACAGAGACATGTTGGAACCTTCTTTCTTTGAATAATTCCATGAATTGAATAGCGTTTGGAATCGGCATAAAATTGTAGATCCCTTCCATTCGTTCCAAAAATGGAATCTCACACAAAACGAATGGTTGTGAGAAGCTAGGACAAGGGTACCTATACGGACCTATTGCACCAAAAATTATTATTTAAAATTTTATGCCGAGTCCAAACGGCTAATTGAGGAGCTTTTTTATGACAGCTATACTCTCAAAGTCGAGTTTCGTTATTTGTTCTAAACATTTCTTTACAATTTGTAACTTTACATAGTTCTTTGAGAATATTCGTATGTTGTTAAAAATATCCCAAACCACTTTGTTTGTTTAACACTGTACACTCTTCAAAAGCAAAAAGAATCGCTTCTGATGTAGACAGTGCATGGAAATATATGCAAAGCACGATATAACTCAGCTCCTGTTTAATTATTTAGTAGCATTCTTAACTTTACAGTACCGCACGTTGCAAATAGTTTTACTACATACCTGCATGTGGAAATATCCACCAAATTGTTGTCTATATATATTTACCAATTACAACCGCAAAATTTGCCTATTAAAATGCCGGCGGGGGAGACAAATTTAGAGCAATGCAAATGTGCACTGCCAGAGGAGAACATTCAACCCTCAACCCATTCCAAATACATTTTGTTAATTGTTTCCATTGTTTTTGTTGTTTGCAATGTTTCTCTTCATTGTTGTTGATTTTGCTGCTAGCAATTGTATGATACCGAGCATGTGCATGGGGTAAATAACAAAACGAATCTTAGTGTAGGTGCTTTCAAAAGACATTTGACACATTGTCGTTCCTTACTCATTCATGGCTCAGCTCCTTAGCCTCACGAAAGTAGGACACCTCCACCGTTTTCAAATGCCAGCAAAGGTGTGCGCTCTGCCCCAATACACACTGCATTTCGGATACATGTCTTTCAATGAGAGTCCTTTAAAATGCTGACATCCTTTTTTAATAGACACACATCCCCCCCCCCTCCACCCGCCCGATGTATCTGTGTGTGCCTAACACATTTCCTTCAATTTAAGATAATGCACAATGCAAAGGTGTTCGCCGAGTGGTAAATAAATATTTTTTTTTTTTTTTTTTCTTTCTTCTTTTCTACAACAGGTATTCCATCCACCGAGGAACATACAGGAGGAGAAGCCTTTTGAATTTAATATAAGATACAAATTTATAAGTCAGTCCGACGCCGTAGTTCGGTAAGTGGGACATTTCTAGCAGCGCCGTCCTTGTTAAATATTATCCACTTTAGATTGCATTTTTCGTTTCGAGCTTTTTATTTCGTCCTCATTTCCTGTTATTGAAAAAAATAAACTTATTCCGCTGCACTTTAAGCAGAAGCGAAAAAAAAAACCATTGCCGAACTCAAATTGCTCATTGTTTGGGAGGTTTTCCTTTTCCTTTTTTTGTGTGTTTGTGTATACTTTACCTGTGTTTAAATTGTAGATATGGACTGCCGGATAAACTACTGGAGCTGGGGCGTGTTACACCGGGCACATATTGTACCAGACAGTTTGACGAGTGCTATCGAAAAAAGTGCCGCCTGCAGAGTCCAAATTATCCTGGAATGTATCCAAGAAATGTCACTTGTTACTGGACGATTCGCCAAAAAGAAGTTCCTACATGCAAACATGCAATGATATCCGTTAGTCAAGAGAATCAACATAAAGCTTTAGTAAAGAGGTCAGTATTTTTTTGGACTACCTATCAAAACCACTCTTAAAATCGAAGGAATTATTTAAGTATGTGCTAGGAATTACATACATAGATATTGACCATGATATGTATTCACTATTGATGCCGTCACAAGTCAGGACTCTATGATAAATAATTATTGGCGTCCCCCCATTTATATTCATCCGCACGATGGGATGCCTGCCATTCACATTTACGGTTATGCTAAGTGTGCTATCTATATGATAGAGTAGAAAAGTTGTGATGTGCTTAGGATCTTACTGTAGACAGTCTATGGCCAGTTTCCGCTCTCTTTTATAGTATAATTTTCCAACTTCGTAGCTACTTTAACCCAATTTAGATTGTGATATCACACGTAAAATGGATACGGCCCATTTGACAGAACTACGGAAACAAACAAACAATCTATACCTACATATATAAAATTGAATGTCAAAATTGTATACCTTCAAAAATCATACGAACTATTGCAGTGGCATAAAAATGTATTTTTCTTTAACGTATGAAATAAACATTGTGCAGGTCTTAATCTCGAAATGTCAAGTATAGCGTAGTTGTTGTAATAGCGTGCTGAAAATTTACTTACTTTGCTCTTCTGAGATCGAAGCTAAAAAAAAACAGGAACAAAATTTTATACTTTCCTTTTTTTTAGCTATTTGTTTCACTTTCTGATCGATGAAACAATAATTCTTATTCCCGACCCAGGTTCTTTCTGAATATTTCACCGGTCAAAAACCCAACTTTTGGCGTTGTTTTCTAACAAATTTCGCTGGAATTTTTCTCCTTTTTTGGACACTTCAACTCTTGGATGTTTTCCAGACGTTCGCGTGTCGTGAAAAAAAAATTGTATAGACCTCAAAATACCGTTTTTACGAGTTAGTTTTGAATCACTACACAAATCACCAGGATCTACCAAATCATACCTCCACTTGGCACCTCATTACATCTATTTAAAATGTCAAGTAATCGTGTCTGTATTAAATTAATCCGCGTTCACTTGAATTGCACATTCAAGTCGATAAGCACATCCTACGTAGGTAGGTAGGTAGGTACATTGTTATTTCACTAATTTACCGAACATTTAACTACTTGAAAACATTCAATTCAGCACATACAAATCGAGTAAAATCCTCTTATTAACGTGTAATTTAATTTTGAACGCATTTCAGGTCAATAGCGAGTTTCAACAAAACATCTCGGTCCATACGTGCCTGGTCGGATTGCACCGGTGAACGGGACCACTTGATATTCTACGATGGAAGTTCGACTAATGATCCAGTACTGGCAAAATACTGCGGCGGTGATTGGTTACCTAAAGTCGTATCCCGGTACGTATACTCGCAGTGTTCAAGAACTCTATACTATTTCCATGTAACCCTTTTTCCCGTACCCCGTATCCCGTATAACTATACCAAAGAGCCCAACTGATTCTGTTTCCTTCTCCACGTAGAGATGGGCTCACGTGTTGCCCAAGCAGTTTTCCCTCAAATGTAGTCTTAGGTTTTATCCATAAAAATAACGCTGTGCACTCATATGATCGTACCTCTGTCTATATACATACGTGCACAAAGGTGATTCTTCCTGTATTATTTCCATGTGGGTATGCATGCACCTACTGAACGACCCTTAACCTCGAAATTCAAAGTTACCTACTATGTATCAACGAAGTACTATAGTGGTGGCTGGTGGGTCTCACTTTATATTCCCAGAGTTTGCTGTTCTATTCCTTGTTGCAAAGTTGCATCCATTCACCGACGTTTGAATGCGGTAAAAGCTTACTTCACCTGAATTTTGGATTAGGTGCTGGGTGTATGGCCCTACAATAAGTGTTATTCCAGGTGTAGCAGGCAACTTCCTCGCCCTGCTAGCATAAAACAAGTAACTGGGTTGTAGCGATTTACGGGCAATGAAATTTTCAAAGGAAAATCAATTATGTTTGCTGAAAGAATACTAAGTTGCCATTTGTAAAGAGCAGTAACCGACGACGCAGGTGTATTTAATAATGCAAGAGATATTAATTGCGGATGCTCACGAGCTTGGCAGATAGCAAGAGCCAGAAAATGGAAAGCGTGCAAAATAAAATTAATTTCGTTTTTCTTTTTACTTGATCAGTTTATTTGTTGTATGAGGATTCGTTATTTTGAATTTAATTGTGTGTTGCAACAATGTGGATATACCGTTAAACATGAATGTGTGTATTTCGCATTCATTACAGCATACACGAACGCTTTTGGATTACACGTCATGTCAACTGGGTTGACAAAGCAGTTCAATCGTAAGAAAGTAATAAATTACGAACCCTACCGGCTTAGTTGAGCACTGTAGCTACTTGACATAACCAATTAAAAATTATACCTTCGCAACGCAGCGTAGAATAAAAATGTTTTCCCTCTTACAGGTGTATACTTTTCAGCTGACTAAGAATTGATCTATTTTTTTTTTTTTTTTTTTGTTACAAACAAAATTCTATTTCCATTCATTCAGAGGAAAATTGCTCTTAAAATCACTAAAAGCGACAGTCTGTTCAACGTTTTCGGGTCTTGATTTTCAGCGATTAACATAAAGTAATGTTGAGCGGTTTTCTTAATTGTTAAAGCATATATACCAATCTGTTGAGTTTATTGGGTAAAGTGCGAAAAGAACAATAATCGTCATTAGTTCAACATTATAATGTGTCCATTGTAAGAATCTTTCTGTAAAATCAAATGTTCATTGCACTCGAAATATTGAATTAAAGAGCGTAAACAAACTGTAGCAGCAAGCTAATAGTATAAGCAATTGTTTCAATACACTTGTGTTTAAAACAGTTTTTCTTGAAAAGGTTACCAATATAGAAATTGTGACTTAACCGATCTAACAATTTTAACAACCAAAGTTTAACGACCATTTTTCTGCCCCTACCCCTGTTGGGAAAACTATTACCCTAGATCTATTGCATACTTTATCCGGCAAATCGCTTCAAAAATACATATCCAAATATTTGGCTTAGTGGTTAATGTGTTGGACTACTAAGCGAGAGGTCCCCGGTTCAAATCCCGCAAAAACCCAAATTCCAGCTCAGGGTTTTTTCACTGCGCCACCTCTCGCGAATGTCTAAAAAACATCCAAGAGTATAACTGTCTTGAAAGATCTTCTCAATCGGCCGTTAAGAATCGGCATAAAATTGTAGATCCCTTCATTAGTTCCAAAAATTAAAAAAAAAAAAAAACTCACACAAAACGAATGGTTGCGAGAAGCTAGGCCCAGGGTCCCTCCCTATACAAACCTGTTGCGCCAACTACTACTACTAAAACATAAAGTTTAATTTTAAATTAACTTTTATTTTTAAAGGAAACAAAACCGCATTTAAAAGATTAAAACACGTATGGAAAAAGTTATTAACCGTGCAAATAGAATTCCGTTGTCGTAAATGCAAATAAAATGTTTTTCAAACATTTTCGTAGAAGCTTCCATTAAAAATGGTACCAATTAAAAGAGTCGCCGTGAAGACTGTCTGTCTAGGTGGCCGCACAGTATTCAGTTATAAATTTTGTAATAAAGTAAATATTCTGCTATTATAATATGCTTCAGGAAAATCACTTTCTTTTGACGTTTAATATGCCTAGATGTGTTGAGTGCTTGTCCGTGTGTCCTTCATGTGCTCTTACACCACTCATCTGATTGCCATGACACTATGGTGAGTTATTATACGTAAGCCGGTGAACTTTTCTGTCCTAATTCGGGCACATACAATTAAAAAATGTATGTTTCTGGATACCCATTGGGAGCTGTTATTAAAAAATGTTGAGCATGGGTGTGTATGTGTAAATATTCTGTATTCAATAAATATCGAAAAATGTGGTCAGAGTTTAACAGTATCACTTAAAATACCCAAATGCCTTGAATCGCTACATTTCGAATTTAACGGCAGATTCTGTCTTGAAATTTTGGTAAATATACATTTCCGACTACTGGAAACAATATAAATATTGTAACAGTAAGAATAAAGAATCAAAAAGAAACAAAAATGTAAAGGTGCCACCGGTGGACGGGTGGAATAAGAAGGGCCTTTTGGTTTGTCGTTTTTTTTTTTTTTCAAGACCATCGATCGATCTATTAAATAATTGAGGTACAATACTTGACCAATTCATAGGGCGGGGAATTTCAACGTTTTTTGAACTGCGTAAAATATGGGAACAACTTACGAAATAAAACAAGTTAGAAATCAAGAAAATCAAAAAAAAAAAAAAAAAACCGACTGACTGTAAAAAAAATAACTGAAAAGACATTCAAGTATACCCACGTACCTAATTGACAATCGGAGACTATACCTATACACAGTCGAACAAAAATATGATTACCCTTCGACTGCCAAATAGTTAGGTATACCTTACCTATACTAGAACATGAACGTGTCTTGTTCATATTTATTTAGTCTTTTTTTTTTAAAGTCAGTCGGGATTTTTGGTTTTTTAATTTATTTTTATCTGTTTAGGCTATGACACTCTGGGGAAGAATACGAATCTAATAACACCTCCTCTTCAAAATCGATCAAAACTTCAGGCTACAGGGCGTCACGTAGGAACAGACATAGGATACGCGTGAAAAGCATTACCCTCCTTGTGTCCAGTCGGGTAAAAAAGCAATACGTTTCGTTTTCAGCCCCGCCTACATTATGTTAGATATTATAACAGTGCCTTTTTTAATATTAAACGACAAACCAAAAGGTTCGATTTTTTTTTTTCAGGAAAAACAAAAATAAATAAATTTCTAAATCATTTAACGTCCCATTACAATTTTCATTTATAACTACTTTTGATCCATCTTCTGAGCAAATTCTCTTCCTGGTACCCACCTGTGTACCTTAATGCTTATAAAATATATTGTAATTTGTTGACAAAGTTGAAAAATATTTTTTTTCTTTAAATTGGTAAATTGGGAAAAAAAAACAGAATTAGCAGAATTTATTTGTTTAAAATATTGCCTGTCAGAATTTTAAAAAGCAGAATTTTGAAAGCAGAATTTCGACCCGCTCCCGAATTGACCCCGGACTTTTTGGAATTTTTCCAGCGTGTAATGTTTTCTGTTTTACAAGGAAAAATAATACTAATTAGGTAAGCGACGAGATCGAGTCATGAATTTTATAATGTATAATGTCATACGTACTTTTATCCCCCTGTGCAAACACGTCACCCTTTGGCAAGGTATAAACGTCATTTTAAATGTTCCCAAAGTGAGCTTAACTTTTTTAATGATTCATAAGATAGCAAATCTTAGGACATAAAATAAGTAATGTAACCCTAAATTCATCAAAAAATTTTCTATTGCCTGGAAACTTTATAATTTTTCCAGGATAAGCCAACGAATGTTTTAGGGATGGGTGGTAATGCATAACTAACACGAACCCAAGTTTTTGATGTTCTTTATACACTCTAATTAACAATGTCAATTGGGTAATATTATTCAGTCGCGGGATAACAATATACCGCCACTTTTACTTCGTGCACGAAAAAGATGTTACTTCGTCATAAAACGTTCATGATGAGGAAAACGATTGAAAGTGTCTTTTTTCTAAATTGCACAAGAAACCACTTGGAGCGTTACTGTTGCTGATGGCGGCCTGCCCGGGGCAGTGGTAATTGGAACTGCCTGTCATTAGGGTGGAAGCGGGTACGGACCCTAACCAGTGGCAGCACAATAATTTATTACTATCCCTGTTTGTTATCTTTATACAGGTAGGGGAAAATCAATTTACTTATAATTTGTTTGCGTGGCAAATATATAGAGAAAAAAAAAATGTTCATCCCGTGTGTAAACGAGATTTCGTTTTGCCTCTTGATAAAGCATTTTTTATTCGTTCAGCAGATGCGCCCCTCTGCCAGAATGTTTCATCAGAATGGGGAAGATTATTTATGAGTTATTGATCGGAAAACTTTGTTTGCTACTCGGATTAAACATAATGATCAAAGTTATGAATCTTTTTTTTTTTATTTTGACAGCAGATATGAGAAGTGGGATTAATGTAATTAAAAGCGATGGATCTTATCGACTTTGGTCTACTATGTAAAGATGTATGCGGCTTTTATTTCTTTTCGACAAGTTCCGAGTCCGTTTCGCATTAGAGCACCCACATATATAATAACGTTGTGGAAATTAAGTTAAATCTAATAAACGTTTAAGGCTTGGTGGTACCTACCATTACACATTTGCAGTTTCACATTTCTCTAGCTGAACTATTCGCAACTATTCGCAACTATTGAAGGCGTCTGTTTAGATGGGGATATATTCCAGCTTGTGGAATGTGTTCCTTCCAATAATGGCTGAGCCAAAATTGAGCCTCCTCTGAGATTTTTTGATCAAAATCCCGATTTCCGGGCAATATTTCCAGCTGTCATTTTCACGGTTTGTCTATGGTCGTTCGGCTTCTTGCACCAACACAATCATTTATATGGATGTAGGCCCGAATACAACCGCAAAATAAAACAGGTTGATTCTCTGGCGATGGCCATTTCAGCTCTGTTTTCTACGTTTCGCACCAATCTCTGTCTGGTTAGTGGCTTGAGGTCCGAAAGCGTGTACTCAGGCTCAAAGTTTTCGGCGGTGAGATCTGCACACTGGACCGTGACAAAGACCGACAAATTTCAAGGTGTTTTATTATATTTACGACTGAGACGGAATTTCGATAACATTTTATAATAATTTTGAACGTCCGGAAAGCGTGAAACAATGTATGATGAAATCGCAAACCTTAATCATAAACTATCTTAGTTTACGCCTTCATAATATCCTGCCTATGCATACTCAGTTGACATTTCGAAGAGTCAAATTTAAAATAAACAGAGTTGCGGCTGCAATATTCTGCAGGGTCGAAAAAATAGCCGGTGAGAGAAAAAGGTGTCATTTCTATGGCTACTCTGGTAATTTAGAATCTTCGCACGATATTTAACAACCATCAGTTCGCATAAGACTATAATAGTGTTGTGATAGGCAGCCGTGCTACATTTGAGATGAAGCTACTTGTTTGGAAACAAATATTTTTTTAATTTATGAAGCTCCTCTAAATAAAAAATTGCAAAATCAAACAAAGGTAACGCTGACCGCGAGAATACAAAAACGATTCAAGTTGCTTAGGCAATGCGTTCAGATTCATAGTACCGACAAATAATCTAGTTGACGTTTTACATAAACTAGGTATCCGATCGTCCCCAATAACTAATGTACCTAATTGATTCGTATTATTGCTCTGACAGTTTTTATTTAAATAATCTTAATCTCAAACTTGAGCTCTGAACTAGGTTTTTTTTATTCAATTTATTATAGTTACCTACTAGTTGATCCATGCTCGCGAAAGTTCTTAGAGTTCTTAGAAAACTTTTGTCGGCTATTCTACATATATGTAAGTTATAGCAAAAAATCATTCTCCATTTAGGGCCTCAAATTCTTATCTGTCGCTAATTAGAAAAGGTTAGGAAAAATAAATTTATTTAATTTGATGCCCCTCATTTGTTGCCCTTATTTTCTCAAGCCCAAAAATAACGTAATATTGAAAACCCGCGCTCGTATTTATAACCATACTGAGCCGCTGCATCCCCGAATTTTATTGACTGACATTACCAGCCCGCTGCCTAACACTTGAAAGGATTCTTATACACAACCTCTCACAATGTAATTTTTGGGTGCTTACACCCATCTAAAAGGCAATTTGAATTCTATTTCGGATGTCATTACTGTGAGTGGAACAGCTCCAAATATATGTCACAGGTTGTATTTTAATATGCTACAGCCTGCTGATTATCCGTACCGCCATCAAATGGTAATAAAAAGTGTTTTATGAAATACGATGTACAAAGAAAAACCACATCTGCCTGATAACGCCATGTCTTACAAGGAAAAAAACCATTTGTACCGACACTTCAAGATATTTGCAATATGCCAGATATGTGTAAGTGTATTGTGTAATATCTGAGACATATCTCCGCATTACCTCTTTCTAGAATGCGATCCTGTGACACAATTCGCCAGAGGGAGCCCAGCAAATTCCTCTACCGAGTCGCATCCGCTCCGGCATTACCTATGCAAATCCGAGTTCATTCAAAACTATGTACGGCTTGGCACCACAAAAAAAAAAAAAAAGGAAACAAAAATATCTATAAAAACACACGACAGTCACAGAGTGAAATTTATGAGTACTTGTATGACATAAAAATGTAAATTTGACAGTGCCCCCGCTCCGTCTTCCGCCGTCATGTAGTATACAGAGAAGAAGTTCATTTTGGGGCATAAACATTATGCTAAGTACGAGTATTTTCCTTTTTTAACACTTCTCAAGAAGAGCGCATCAGTTATATCTTGCTCTCCGGTGCCGCTGACTGTGATGGTGTGGCGGCGGTGGCAGCAACCACAACTGAAATGCTCGCCCACATAAAATGTAACTGTTTTCATGTGGCGCCTGCGAAAACATTTCTACGAGGATTCACATTAACTCCCTAAAACGTGGCACCAAATAGATGCCCAAAACGAACTAGCGAACTGCTTGTTTGGCGGAAATTATTGAATACTATCTCTCAATGGAATGGTACTTGCCATTGCCACACACAAGCAAGCCGTGTTCTTATTGAATTATTACCTATTACGGTGCCATGTTACGAGGTCTCACTCGCCAAAATCAATTCGTGGTAAATGGATTGCGTATACGACAGAGTGTTCTGCTACTTAGTTTCGGGGCGCGATTCCGCACTGAACCATTCCGACCACTTAATAGCGCCACGGTGCTTTGCATCGTTGGCCTATAGTAATCCTATTTATATGTACGAGGCAAGTATACGAGTATACCCATCGCTTCATTTAATTTGTAAATAATTTTCCCAGTGCAGACTATGTCCTGGTCCGCTTAGTGCAAATTACAATTTTAGTTTCCCAGCTCTGTCCTCCAGGCAGGATAAGCCAAAAGTGGGCAAGCAATTAAGCGTAAATAGCACATGCTCTCATGGTAAATCACAAATCAGCGGAGGAATTTAATTTGAGGTTTTTTTTCCGTTTTTTTGTTTTGTTTGAAACCGAACAGCCACTTTGACTCCGTATAAATGGCACATCGCACATGAATTAAAATCCAACACCTCGCCGACTATTCTGCCATCGGAATCAGGATCAGGATCAGGACTTTCTGTAAACTCAATTGAGCGCCCGCATTTGATGTCCTAGGCGAGAAATTAATTCAATAGCAAAGTGTTCCAGATGTTTCGGTTAAAGTCAGGAAATCAATTTCTCTTCCGTTCGCCACAACATGAAGCTGTGGCGTCCCGAATAGCACACTTGGGTTTTAATATGGTATATGCAATTCTAATACAACTATCAAGTTATTTCCTAAGTATTGCAAGAACATTGTCACATCCCACATTGTAACCAAAATAGCCGCATTTCCCCTCATATTTTGCGACAAGTTTGTAGTAATTGTGTTTTACTTAGGTTATTCTTTGTTAAATGACAGTTTTCATTACGTTGTTTCAACGAAAACATGTTGCATTTAATATAACCATTAAGTTACTTTTGAGTTGTTCTGTTGTTTATGTAACAACTCAATGTTACCACCAAAATGATTTAAACGATTCTGCAACAATATTAGGAGAAGCGTGCTAGTTACATTCAGTTTAAGAAATGTTTCTGTAAACATTGCAGAAGTTTTAAATAAGTTGTTATTATAATCCTTTTTGATTTGCACATGTGGAGAAACAAATTATGAAGTAAAGGTAAATGTATGCGATCTGAAAGGTATTAGGTAGTAGGTATATAAAATATGTTATTGTAAGTTCGAATTTGCGGTGATTTCTTACCAAAATCTTACAACGCATACTATTTCTGTCATGAACATTAATGTTTTGGGTCCGCAAAATTCACGCGCCTCCAAAAAATTGTTAAATAGAAGAAACGTTTGAAAATCACAATATATAACAATTTGTATTTAAGCTTCAAAATCCCATAAAACTTCCAGAAACGAATTTTTATATACGTTGTTTATCACTTTCTATACAAATTTATTGTAGAAACTATGTAAAGTATTGCGAAAATTGAAATGTATTTTTCACATCTTTAAACATATGGTTAACCATGTATAAAAGATGGTGGAAAATATGGCGGTTGTTACATGAAACATCATTAAAACATGAATCATAATATTATAACAAAATTTTCATTGAAATGCTATTGAAATTAAGTTACAACAAAATAGCAACTGAATGTTCGAAACTGTTATTTCAACATTAATGGGATGTGACAACAACAAATAAGCGAATATTTCATTCGGTTATCAATAATCAGTGCTGCCGCCTAAATAACAAATTTGTTTTGATTTTTAGCTTCTTTGTATTATGAAATATACATCTCACATCTAATCTAAATGGAGTTTGCTCTGCAAAATATATGTGAAGAACTAGATCTTATGTTATTGCTGCTATGTGCTTTTTGGATCAGATCTATTAATTCAAAAAGCACTGCTTAGTACGATAGCTTAACTACAGAAAATTGTCTTTATCCCGATTGAATTCATATTTTGCTACAATATCGGAGATTTTCAGAAATTTCAAAATCAGTGTAATAATTTTGTATTTTTTGTTTTATTTTGAAGACAAATAAATGAATTTAAGAGCAATAGCCAAGATTTATTTAATTCATTTTGTAAAAATCAGCATGCTCAAACTGCTCTAAAATAAAGAAAATATATCTGTTGGCACGTTGTAGTCGAAAAATTCGATAGACATAAAATAAGATGTTGTCACTATATGAGTACAAAATCCTCCGGCAACCCTGAAAGCAAGAAAGATTCCTGTATCTCAATTTCACTAACAATGTAACATAAACACTATCATAACACTATTATCACTGAAAACTATCTTAAACATTTTTATAACTAACGTTTCTCTTTGCCGTAAATGTCATAAAATATTCTAGTTGGAGTTAGTTGCAATATACTTATAAAATTGCAATAACGTGTTGAAACTGAATAAGTATTTATCTGACATTTTAGGTTTTTTTTTCAAAACATAAAATCAACATTATTATAACATCATGATAATTGAAAACAAGCTTCAATAGCATTATAACTTCTTTATAACTAGCTTTGATTTGGTCGAACACATTGTAGCCACTGTTGCCAAACATTTTCAGAAGATTATTTTAGAAATGTTCGGCGTTGATTTTTGTAGTTTTTGTTTTTCCTTATTACTAAACTTGAGCCTTTCAGCTTTAACAAATACCTTCGATAAATGCAAAATTTTTACTATACAATGCTTTTTTCCCTATAGTTTGCATATTAGATTGTGAACTTTGGAACTTCATCCGAGAAAAAATTGAATATAAGATATACCTTACCAGGGAAAATATATAGCACGGCTATGTGACAATTATTGTAATAAATTATTAACCTCGTCTGTTACGTGTCTTTATCGAGTTGAGCACAACGTAAACAATATTTTTCTCAAAAATCTGAGTCACATTAAACTTTTTAACTTAGGTACATTTGATTGCGGACTTACATTTTTAGTTTTTAAATGATAAAACTACAAATCAAAACTTTTCGAAGATAAAAATTATGATTTAATTTTAAGACATGTTTTTTAATAGCGAATCGTTTGCTTGAACGCCGATTTTACATTCGGGGTTTTATCTTCTTTTTGTGCATTGAAGAATATAGAATTATTGCGGGAAGCTGATTTGGCAACGCTGATTACAACTGCCTGATGTAGTGGGGTATGTTAAGTTATAATGAAGTTAAAATATTAGGGATTTTTACATATTAAAAACTTTTCGTCTTTTGGTCTTAATTAAGTTACTTCGTTGTTAAGATTCTGCTACACAAAAGTTTCAATGACTTTTTAGTTAAAAGTACCCAAAATGAAACTTTACCAAACGTAACTGTAATATATTACCAACTATTTCAAAACTCTAACTTACGAACTTTTGTAAAACAATTTTCAAACATGTCCCCCTTTTTGTGAACAGAATTAAAACTTAAAAAAACATGTTTACAACATTTCGAATGACAAAGTTATAAATAGTAACACGATAACATGAATAAAACTGATATAGAACGATTGTGTTACAGATTACTTAAATATAACAGAAATGCAATCGAAGTTTTGTTGCAAATCGCAATCTGTGCTATTCGGGGTGGGTTGTGGATGCGGGCTGGCTGAAATCTCTGGCAGCCGGTAGTGGCCTTGTTTGACAGGAATGAATGCTGTCATTTTGTGACCTAAATTTATGAGCACTAAAAAGCGTTCGATTGCTACCGAAAAAAAAAGAAAATCCACTCATCGGTGGTTTATAGGTTCAGTCATTGGAAACTGCTCAAAACCGAAAGCGATTCAATTTAAAAAGCCTTGTATTGGTTTCATATTTATTCAGTGCTTGCAATTAGCCTTCAAATCTCTATACCAGACTTATGTATATCCTTAATAAATAGTGTTTGGCAGACTTATTGAAGAAAGCTGTATTTTGCTTTGTAAGGAATAGGGTTTTACCTTGGTAATTCGGCATCCGAGAAGTTTTTTTTTTGTCATACGCCAGACACGCCTTCTTGGTGGAAATACTTAATTATGTTGTATGTAGTATTTCAGCACGGAGTGAGTCTTGACAAAGAACATATGCTGATACCCACGTCGATGTGAAAATTTGACTTAAACTTAGGAAAGTTATAATGAAAAATTAAGTGCACGACTGGTTCGCACGAAACTTTCTCGTTTAGTGCGAGTCTGACTGACTTTCAGAGTGTTCAGCAAATCGAAAATTGGGGACACAATGGTTTTGAAAACATCCATTTGACTCTAAGTTTGCATTTTGGTCAAAATCGTTATCTCCGTTTTCCGGTAAACTGAAAAAAATCCTTTTTTCAAAAATTCATTGTTTGATAATATTGAGAAAAACTGAGTTTGCTATTAAGTTATAAATGACCACATTAATTTAGAAATTAATTGTTGTTACAATCGATTATGTAGACCGTTTCCGAGATATATCGAAATTTCAAAAGTACCATTGTTAGAATTTTTAGCCAAAAACTGGGTACGCAGTCATGGTAACCTAACCTACATAAGCTTAAATATCAATTTGTGTTGAAGTCGTTAGAGCCGTTTTCGACCAAATCAAAGTACCATTAATATTGAGGTTACCTTGCACCGAACTGTAAGCCCAAAAACTCCAAATCCGAGGTTCGAACGTAATCCGGGAAGTTGTTAAGGCTGTAGGCCTGTGGAAGAACGGACAGACGGACAGAATTTTGCGACCAACTTTTTGAGCTCCTCTATCATCGTAATATCAGAATTGATTAAAATCTCGAGTTCGAAATTTTGTACGAAAACAATATCTTTCTCTTACTACGTAATGGAGAAAGTTAAAAAAGAAAATATAATTATTCGTATAAATGTTGCGCGTGAATGGGAATTATAGCTTGGTCGATAGCCTCACTGTCGAAAGTTCTGTTGTTTTAATTTTATCATAATCTGTTTTTTTTTTTAAACACAATAGACCCAACTGCTGGTCTTGGCAACAGGGACAAGAACACCCAATTACCTACCATCAAAAGCTATATATTTACCTTAGTTCGTATTTAACTGGAGTTTCCCTATATCTCTATGGTCCGAATTGGCTTTACTTTGAATGAAACTGAAATTCCGGTATTGACCACAGGCTGGACGTTCATCCCCCGCCAGTTTGGCCCTATCTGGCTGTCTTAAATAAAGCGCCTTAATTTGGTTGGTATCAGTTATAGTCAGTGCTGACTTTTTTTTTGCTGCTTTGTCGCTCAGGGATGTATCAAGCCACAGAGTATTCAACATCTCTTCGTATTCGCATTTCTGTTTGGATTTATATTAATTTTTATAATTAAAATTTTATATGTTATATGGGCCCGCGCAATAAATGTTCACATTGAAAACTGGGATCATTTTTATTTCAATTCAGTGACAAATACCTACGCTAAAATATATCGATGTGATATTTACCGAACATGGGCCCTGGTTGTATACAGACTGTCCCAAAACGGACCAGATGTAAACTAAAAAGTCTCTTGTTACATTTATTTTCCTGCTGCCCTTAAGCGCTTTCTATATTGCCCTAACAAGCGGCAAGTCGTTATCTTGATGGGTAGAAACCGCTTTCAGTACGCTTTGAATACCTTCATCAATGTATACCGAAAGTGGACTTCCACAAGAAGAATTCTTAGTAGATCTTCTTGTCTTTAACCTGCAAGACGCTGGTCACAATATGGCTTACCCTGCCCCAAGATTCCTCTGACCAATCTCCCGTTGTTCTTTTAAGTCAGTATGACTCCAGCTTCCTGAGGTAGCGTTAAACCAGCAACTCTACTGTTTCTGCAAAGAACCACCCTCTTTTTGGAAATCGCCATTTTCTAACAATTTTCCTAGTGGGGCACCCATTTCATTTCCTCGTCAAGGATATCTCCTAAAGCCCCTTTCCCATGCAGAGACCATCCTACAATGGTAGAAATTGCATCAGCCCGCACAACGGGGGTCTGCAACTGTCTGCTGCATTTCACATATCTGGTTCCAGAAATGTTTAGCTCTCTTTTTTTTGGTCAAAATTCCAATATTTATCCATTATCAAAGGACCTCCAATAAGTGAAATCCTAATTAAGCCAAGTTACACTAAAATCTGCTGAATTCTCAATCGATGTCCCCAAACTGCTCAATTTGCGTATTCATTATGTCCAAAGTCAACAAGCAAAACCGAATGCGGGCACATTTCCGGCAGCCAAACTACTATAGTTTACGAGCTAGAAAAGCACAAAATTACCGCACTATCAAGAGAATAATCAATTCCAGAAGTTATAATCACATTGAGAATGGTTTTTGTTTGCTTTTCAGCAGAGTATGTAACATGCAATAATGTAGTCCTGGTACGTGCTTTCAATTTTGAATTATCGATTTGATTTGTGGGCACATCGGAACTTTTGAATGGTTCGCCTCGCCCATAGCTCTTTTAATAGTGCTGTCAATGCGAATACGAATAGTCCTCAGGACTTTACTTCACATTGTCAGAATCACCAGTTGCGAAAATGTACGCTCTACTGGAATATGTGGTCTAAAGGAGGACCTATGCCGATTTGTTCCAATGCCGGTAATTATGATTACAATTATGCGACTTATTATCCTTTCGTTAGTTTCCTTTTGTTTCCACGTATTTAGTTAATTGAAATGTACTGGTAATTGGTGAAATTTCTTTGTTTTGTTAATAGCGATGTAAAGATGAATGTTAGTATTTTTGAAACATACTCGCGATTGGTTTAAACCGACTTTGAATGGCAATCACACATCTCTTGTGGAGATTCTATCTAACCTATCAAGACCGTGATTAGGTATATCTTTCTGAGCCAAGAAACGATACTTGAAGCTTATGCTGTGAGAGAGAATCTAGGCTGAATAACAACTTTTTTTTTTATTTTATTTTTTATTTCAATCAAATGAGTACATCTACTGTTCTCGCTAGATTACTTAATACAAAAATATACTTAAAAACGACCACCAAAGCCTAACATCAGAATTAATTTATTTCTAAATGAATCCCTACCAAGATGAAAATCAAATATACTAGCATATCTATTAGATTCCCTAAGACATCTAGAAATTGGTTCATTGTATCCATAATTAACTCTATGATAAGGTACATAAAATAAAAGACGATTTCTAAGAGCTCTCGATGGAGCATAAAATCCAATTAATGATAATAGGAAATGGCAATCGATATGACCAGTTGTCAAATCACGAATAAACATAATTGAAAAATATTGCCTACGTTTAAAAAGAGGTAAGATACCAAATAATTTGCACCTCGTCTCGTAAGGTGGCATTTCAATGTTCCATCGCAGTCTACGAAAGGCTACTCTAGTAAGACGCTTTTGGATTTTTTCTAATCTAATAGAATGTACTTCATAATATGGATTCCATACTATACTGCAGTACTCAAGATGAGATCGGACAAATGCAAAAAATAAACATTTAAGGGTATGTGGATCTTGAAAGTCTTTCGAGTTACGCAATATGAATCCTAACATCTGATTACCTTTGGCAACCAGGGACTCAATTTGCTTGCAAAAGCTAAGTTTAGCGTCAAAAATTACTCCAAGATCTTTTTTGGATGAGATAATGGACAGAGGGGTATTATGGATTGCGTATGTAAAGTGTATTGGAGAGAGGTTACGATAAAAAGAAAGGCTTTGACATTTAGAGACATTGAGATGAAGATCATTATTGTGACACCATATGGAAAGTCGTTCGAGATCCTCTTGTAAAAGAATACAATCGTGAACTGACCGTACAGGTCGAAACAACTTCAAATCGTCGGCAAACATAAGACATTGGGAACTCAAAAACAAGTCAGGAATGTCATTTATAAATAAAAGGAAAAGCAGAGGGCCTAAATGACTACCTTGAGGTACTCCAGAGGTAACATAAATTGGTGACGAGAACGTGTCATTTATACGAACATACTGGATACGATCCGTTAAGTAGGAATGAATCCACTTTAGGAAATTGGAGTGGAGCCCTAAATCAGTTAGTTTAGAAATCAATATATTGTGGTTAACGCGATCAAATGCTTTAGCAAAGTCCGTATATATTACATCACATTGTAAGCCATTCTCGAGGAAATTCAAGGTAGAATTACAGAAAATTGAGAGATTTGTGGTAGTAGATCTTCCTGCTACAAAGCCGTGTTGAAACGGGGAGATAAATCTCTTTAAGAGAGGTGTAAGTTTGTTACAAACTAGTTTTTCAAACAACTTGGGAATAGTAGAAATCTTACAGATTGGGCGATAGTTAATAATATCATGTCTCGATCCAGACTTATATATGGGCGTTAAAAATGAGCTCTTCCAATTTTCCAAAAAATTTCCAGACCGGAGAGACAAATTAAAAACTAAACACAGAGGTACAGAAAACGCGGAGGAGCACTTATGAAGTAAAATTGGCGGAATGCCATCTATACCAGGATTTTTATCTAAATTTAATAAAGAAAGGGCAACTTGAACTTCAGGGATTGAACACTCTAAATTGCCAATATTTAAGAAATCACAGGACATTGAGGTATTACTAGAAACTATGGGTGTGGTAGTACCACAAGAATATACAGACTGAAAATGGTTGGCGAACATATTACAGATGGTTGAAAGATCAGACGAAGATACGTTATTAAGACGCATACAATTAGGAATACCATTAGACTGCTTTTTGTTGTTAATAAAAGTCCAAAAGCGCTTACTATTTGTCTTTAAATTAGATTCGACAGAAAGAACATATTGTCTGTAGAGAAACTTATTTAAAACATTAAATTGTTTTTGGAGCATCCGATAAACTTTCAAAAGCTCTATGTCGTTATTGCTGTTACGGAACCGCTTATAGGCTTTATTCTTCCTATTATTTAAATTTGTGATTCTATCATTAAACCAAATGGGTTTATTACCCTTGACAGACTTCATTTTAGGTGTGTTTAAATCAATTGCCATTTTTACAGTATTCATAAATAAATTAAAAGAATTATCTAAATTACCATTACTAAATATATCTAACCAATTCATGCTATCTAAATAGTTTGAAATGTTGCTGAAATTGGCTTCAACATAGTTATATTTAAAATTAGTGTCACCAGAGCCTGGTTTAAAAAATTCATAAAATTCGAACTGCATGGATAATGCTACATGAAAAACAGAATTACGAAAGAGTGGGATCGTGGAGTTGTTGATACTTATGTCGAGTTCGGAATCAACAAATACCAAATCGAGGATATTATTGAATTCATTAGGAAAATTATTTATCTGACGAAGGTCAAGCTGGGCAAGAGTATCAACGACTTCACGTTCATAATCAAAGTTAACATTAAATGGAAGAAGTTTAGAATCATCGCAATCAAATGACCAAATTAAGTTAGGTAAATTAAAGTCCCCAAGAACGATAACGTGCTGATGATCTTTTAAATTATTTAAGATAAAGGAACAATTATCTATATGTGCTTTATATAATAGGTAAGGACTCCGTGGTGGTATATAACTTACAATAACAATAACTTCAGTTCCAGAAATTAATTTTATTGAGACTGCCACTTGGTCAACATCTAAATCAGCTGCTGTTGGAGGGAGATTTATTTCGACACTGCGCAAAGAGGACCGAACTGAAACCAATACTCCACCACCTCTCTCACAATCGGTTGCAACGGAGCAACGGTTCTTGCTTTGGCATAAATGTAGTAAATTGCTATAATATGAGTTCAAAACTATTAAAATTTGGAGAGATATTCGAATCAGAACTTTTCGTCATCATAGAGGCCATAGATACGACCCAATGATTATATTATAGATAAAAAATCGACAGAATTAGCAAGCATAATTTATTCGTTTGATAAAATAATTCCTACAAAATTAGGCTTAAGTTTCCGTCTGAAGATACGCCATTGTGATTTGGGGTTTAAAAGCAACCGATTTGTCATTGCCCAGTCACTTATCCCAATGGTGACCATTCGTTCTTATTTTGACTTGAGGGAACAGTACTTTCTTTTCGCTTCTATGTTGTCTCTGATAGTACAAAACTATGTATTTTCCTCTTACTAAACGGACCTCCAAATGTCCTCTTTTTCTCCTAAGGACCATTTTTCTACATTAAAAATTGTATAGAAGCAGGTACTAAAGTGGGCAGCACTGGTAATAAATATGCTGACTGAAATTCTGTCATCCGGTTTTTGCTACTGTGGATGAGCTGTATTTGTCGAGAGTTTTTTACTAAGGAAATTGTTCTTTCTTTTTATCCAACGTGAGTTATTTCTATTTTAGAAATGCAATCCTTCTTTGGAATCGCAAAAAATGTCAAAGCCTGAAGTTTCTCCTTTTTTAATTAAGATTGGGAACAGCTAAGTTATTTTTAACATTAACTGTTAAAAATATTCAAACAAAGCTTTAGTTTTATGGCGATTTTAATGTTTTGACTTTTAAAGACCAAGTCGATTCATTTACCAAACCTGAAATGATTTACTTAAGTCAATTTAGTTCAACATTTATTTTATTGAAAAAAATTGTTCTGTTGCAGTAGCATATAGAAATGATGAGTCCAAGTGAGAGAGAACAAATTGAAATATGGAAAAAGATCCAACTTGTAATGTATTTAATAATATTTTGAAATGTAACGCTCTATCATTGCGCGCCACCTATGAGTACGAAAGTATAATCTTGTTCACCACATTCTAGTACAATCGATGCAATAATTGTTGTAACCTCGATTTCTGAACCAAGTTCAGAAAGAGGGGATGAAATGAGAATTTAAAATAAACGGCGACACATTGAGCATGTTGAGCAGCCATAGTGGAAAGTGTTGTAAAGCTATAAAATTGGTATTTATTAAGAATAAACAGAAAACAGAAAAATTTTGTTTAATAAGGTGGGATATTTGAAATTTCGACAAACTTGACAAAATGCAAAGTCACTTGCGTTCGACTTTTGGCATTGGGTATGACCCTGGCTGCCTTTTAAGCTTAAGGAAACGTCGATGTCGTGATACATGAATCTACCACATATGTCAGGTAAGCCATCATCACCAAGAGCATTCGAGCTAGTCGATAAAAATTGTTGGTCTTTTCATAAATTCGAAAGAATTTTTCCCAACATAGTTGGATAGAAACTAGCTATTCACTCTATAGAAGGATCTGTGCTACTACTATACTGACGGAGGTTTCGCAATAATATATAATAATTTTCGCAAAAACGAACGATTTTGTTTAGTGCCAACAGTTCAGGACCAAGACCCGTGCACCTTTACAAAATGATGATCTTTTTCAAAAATTATCTAAAATGCCCACTTTTTCAGTTTATGTAAGATCTTATTTTTTATTGAACGAAAATTAAAACAAAAATAGAAAAAGATTGTTTTTTAATGAATAATGTTTTTCTTTTGCTATGTTAGTATTTTATGTGGAGGCCTGTTTTTCGTCTCGGGCTCCACATTATTCTCCTTTTTGAACATTTTCAGAGGCAACGATGTCACCCAGCCTTTCTCTACACAACCATTGAGAGTTTGTTTACCTTTTGAAGTGGGTAGCGGAAAAAAAGCCTTAGGTACAATTTATTGAATTTTTCGGTGGTTGAACAAATAATCCCTTTCTACGTACAAGGCTTGAAATAAATCTCCTTAGTGAGACATTTTAAAAAGGCCAGAAAAGAAGTCAACACTCTTAAGACGACATCATCTGCATCTGGCAAAATAAATTGAAATCTAGAAGTCAGGTTTTCGCATAGAGGAAATATTCTCTATATTACACCGTCTTCTTATTTCTTCTACCTTTATCAAACCTAGTAAAAGTTTAATTCAACTTAATGAAGCTCAATGGAACTTTTCGTGTTCACTTTACAATTTTACATATAATTAAATACGATCTCTTCCAGTGCGAATAGCATCTTCCATTATAATGATGATGGTAATTTTGAAAAGTCCTAGAGTCATTCACCCACTGACAGTTGAGTTCATCTGTCATTCAAAAACTTATCAGCAATTTCATTCCTCTTCTACGGTAGCTTTCATTCATTCATTTTTCTCTTCGAACGAACAACGTGCACCGTCGTAGCACTAATTCTTCAAAGTTTATTGATGACTATTGTAAGATAGTTGAAATGCCATTAGAAGGCAACTCTACAGTCTTGAGTGGCGTGTTCAAAGTTAAAGCCAACAACAGTGCACCTTCGGTATAATTAACAAAAATTATTGAAGACGGAGAAAATATACAAAGCTCGGCGGAGAAAAAGTTTGCCATCATTATAAAATAAAGTTCGCTCAAATAATTATAAATTCACAAAATCCTTATTTAACAAATTTGCAATTTAGATTGGGAATTCAAGACTTCCTCTGGTAAAGTTTAACCCAATAATGGATAAGAAGAAGTTGTGGAGCTTTTATGGGAAACGACAGTAAGGGGGATTTCAGATAATTAAATTATCAATTTGTTTATTTTTGCGCCTTTAATTTTTATGTAGGGTCGGTTTCAAAAGAAATTAATAAGCTACTTAAGGTTATATTTACTTGCAGATGTGATGCTATAGGTACACTGGAAAGTTGTGATCCAACAAGATTTTTATGGTTGGTGGATGGTGGTAATAAACAAACTCTTGTTATTGACCGCATAAGAGACTTTTCAAGTCTATCCAAGTCATCAGCTGATAATGTTTTCCACGTAGGCCCAAAATGAGTTGGGTTACATGGAATTCGAATACATTCTCTAGTCTCATCGAAAAGAATCCTAAACGGACATTTTTTCCTGTGTGCGAGAAAGCTGAGATGAAGCTTAACCTGGTAAATCGGCAGCTTTCCGGCAATAACGGACGTATTCGGCAGAAGCTCTTGCAGTTATAAATACATAATTAATTTAACCCTGAAGGACTTTTCTAAAGTGTGGTTTGAATATAGAAAAAAAAAAAATATTTTTTTGTTGTATTAATTATTTTAAGGCGAAATTCGAATAATATTTTTTTTTTGTTTGTTTTTCAAGAGTTTTTCCTTGACGCCCTCTAACGCGACAATTTTGTGTCTACCTTTGGTCCGGCTTTAGATTTGGTGGTGGCTGGTGGAATTGGACGAGGAATATGGATATAGGAAGACACATAGATATAATGATAGTAGGTTAATATTCCAGCAATCGCTCCGAAGACATTTCACAATTGGTAATAATAGTTAGTTGGCGCAACACGTTTGTAGGGACCCTGAGCCTAGCTTCTCACAACCATTCGTTTTGTGTGAGATCTCATTTTTGGAACGAATGGAAGGGATCTTCAATTTTATGCTGATTCAAAACGGCCGATTGAGAAGCTCTTTCAAGACTCTCGGATGTTTGTCAGACGTTCACGAGAGATGGCGCAGCGAAAAAACACCTTAAGTTGAAATTTGGGTTTTTGTGGGATCCGAACCTTAGACCCCGCGCTTAGTAGTCCACACACTAACCACTAAGCCACTGCGCCTTTCACAATTATGCCAGATAATTTAACTTTTAATTGTGTAAAATTATTTTACGAAGCTAATGACAGCTGTAATAGTTTATCGAAATTCTTGCCGTTTTAGACATAAACCTCGTTTCGTAAAGTTACTGCGGACCAGTGTTTATTAATAGCAATTTCACCAACGCTACGTAGTTGCTGCGTCAATCTTTACGCGATGTTTAATTAAACAACATCTTAGAGGCCTCGTCAGGGAATCTAATAAATAAAATACGTCCAGTCTTGAATTGTGTCACAATTTCCAAATTCTTGAAGTTCTTTTTTTTTGGCATTTTTCCCACTTATCCGTCAACAATATTAGCGCCGCGAATTATAATTATTGTGCGTGCAAGTTGAACGACTGTTCGGTGTCAATTGACTGGAAGAGTGCTGCCAAGTTTAAAAAGTGTGGGTCTGTTCGAAAATATATTTTTTTAGTTTAATTTTTTTGAATGAATAAAACAAACAAATTTAACATTAAATTTGTAAAACGATCTAAAGCCCAGAATTGTGTTGGACGCTCGCTGGAAGAAATTTCGATGGTTTTTTTAAGAAAAAAGGTAGCCCAAAATACGACAGAGCGTCCAATCTGGTAACACTGTTTGTTATAAGTTAGGTATACCGAACAGGATAAGAATTTCCTCCATTACATTTTTTTTTTCTCATAGGTATCCCCTTTTTCTTGTGATTTTCCAGAATTCTGAGCCCATCATTTAAAATTTTCAAATAGGTTCCCGATACGACAAAAATGGTTTCGAGTTAAAAAAAAACTTAGGTATGTAGCAAAAACTAAAAGCAAAAATATTTTCCTTAAACAAAAAGTTCAAGTTCGTAAAAAAAAAAACTCTTTTAATTTTTTTGCATTCTTTTTTATTGAATAAAAAATAAAACTTACTCAACTGAAAAGGGGGCGATCATTTTTAGAAAAGTGGGGGTCACGGCTCTTGAGGCTCAAAAATGAGCCAATTGGCTTCTAAAAGGCCGAACGCAACGCTGCGTATGTCAGTCTAGAAGTCAGAAATATAAATCGGAGACCTATTTACACTAAACAAACTTGAACATAACTAGGGTTACCATACGTAGGTACCCCTTTTATGGGGACAGGCTCTCTTTTACACCTCAAAATTAATTTGGTCCCACCAAAATGCATAATTCCAAAGTGGGATAGAAGAGCTTCCCTTTTTGACGCATATTTTTAATAAATAAAAAAATGCCTCCCAATTTTTCTATGTTCTTAACCTTGAGTTTTTGAAGCTGATGCGTTGAACAAGATTTAAATTAAATGTAAGCCAGAAATTGTTTTCTGCTAAAGAGTGTTGAGTCTTCTCAGCCTATGCCATGCTATTATTGTCCAATAAATTTCCAGAATCGAAATGTTTTTGTGCGAATTGAAACCATCCGCAAAACTAACTTTTCAATTAAAGTTAATCAATTCCCTCGCAGCAGTAATTTATTGTCGATTTGATCAGTCCTTTTCCCGCTGCACAAACTTTTGCATTCTTGCCCTTATTGACTTATCCCGAAATGGGAAACACAAATTCTGCTCTGTTTTCGCCGCACAGTTGATATGCATCTTTAAATCCTCGCCACAGAAATCGAGAATGCGAACGATACCAATAAATGATAAAAGATAAATACGGAAATTTACAATTCCCCTGGCTAAGTGGATTGCGTTAAGCAATTAGGGAAATTAGCATCAAATGACTTGAGATTAAGCGCAAAGACGCCTGAAAAGAAAACAAGAGGAAGTAGAAAGAGAAAATGTTCTCAATTTTGAATTCATCAGGACCCAGCTAAAGTTTTTTTTGTATGTGCCCCTTGCGCTCAACTATATCCATCCATACTCTTACTCCACGCTATTTGCTTTTCTTTGAGTTTTCCTTTTTTCTTTTTCTTTTTTTGATCGTCTTGGCTTCGAGAAGAAAAGACAAATCTGCTCATCGCATAAATGTATTCGTTTACTTCAGCTTTTTGCAGCTGAGGCTGAGGACTATCGTGGCTAGAGGCGCGTCCCGTCGTACTCAAAATGTAACCATCTATGTATAGTGGTAGCTGAGTTCCACAGCACACAAACATATTAATACAAGTTTCGTATTCCTTGGGAAACTGACATAAACGCAAACAAAAAGATTACTCAGGGGAACTTAATTTTTTTTTGTTGTATGAAAAAAGTGAAAAACTGGAGAAGAAAAACTTTCTCTTCGAATTGTTTGTCCTTTTGTTTTGCTCTTTCTTTTCGGGTCGTTCCATGACCCGAAGGAATACCTTAAATTCAGGGTGAGAACAGAGAAGTATTGGAGGAACACAATTTACCGAGTCCATCGCTAACTCCTTCGTATCCCCATTTCCCATCCATGGCCAGCCCGGGGCTACTTTCTTCGGAAATTGGCTTTGTGTATAATGCGGTCACTTAAATTTATTTACATCTCCCCGTTAACTCATGCGGCTGTTGTGCTGTCGAAAATTGACTTGAGTAATTTAATATTTTTCTTCTGTTTCTTTTTTTTTTTTTTTGTATTTCATATCATTTAGTGGCGCTGATATGCTGGTGGCATTCCATTCGAGTCCTTTTTCAGCACCATTGCAACAGGGAATTCCCAACCGGGGATTTGAGCTGGACGTGGATATTCTTTTTACTGACTCGGATTCGTATGACTTTGCCCAAGGGACGAAGAATATTTGCGAGTTTCACATAAACGCCTCAAATCCAGGTAAGTGACGTCAATTTATTTTAAGAGCGTTAATAGAGAAATAAGTGAAAAGACGGAGCGATAATTATTCCGAGTTCTTTATTCGTGCGTGAAATGTGATCATTTTCAAGGTCGGTACACAAGCCTGCCAGATTTAGATATAATGTGATGGACTGACATTTTAACTAATTGATCTAATCAGTAAGAAGTTGCATTGATTGTTGGACAACAAGTGGGATAAAATATGCATTTCTGTGCCCTTAAATATGGGTGGGAGCGTTTTGGAAAACTGTGGAATTTGCCAAACATTAAGAGTAGGTACCTACATTAAAATATAAATGGTATTGTATTAGAGTAGAATGTATTTTGGCAACATGTGTAGTAAATGTATTTTAAGCTTCTGACATGCCATAGCAATTTATAGAGGCAATTCGACCTATGTCGTATGAAAAAAGAGTCAGAAAACGTTATAAGGCTAGCAGAGGCTGTACTTTCCTAATGTAGCTGATAATGTTTCAGCAGGTGATATTTTATTAAATGTATTTAAGAAAGTATGCTTATTCCAGGGATGTTGAAATAAACGCACGACCGTATACCTATTGAAAAGATTAAAGCTTATTTTGGTATCTTTTAAAAAAAAATAACAGGAAGCATCTCTTACAGACTAACTACTTATAGTTTGGTGATAAAATTAACTACTGATGTCATGTCTGAATGTCACTTAGAGAAATGCGACAGCCTGAATGGCTGCTTTAGGATTTGCAGTGGGTCAAAATATTGCAATTGACAACTTTTCTCGAGAAGTTGAAATGGCTAAACGAGAATTATGCTACATTAGGAAAAAAATAAAGTGCACGACTGGGTCGCACGAAACTTTCTCGTCTGACTGACTTTCAGAGTCTTCAGCAAATCGAAAATTGAGGACGCAATAGCTTTGAAAACATCCATTTGACTCTAAGTTTGCATTTTGGTCAAAATAACATTTTGAATACGGAATGTGACCTTACGAACTTTTTTTTTCTTCAATAACTTTTTTCTGAAATCGTGCATTTATTCTTCAGATTTATTTATTCGAACCAACATTCTCTTGAAATATGAATATATAGTTAATTTTCTGATAATTTTTCTTTGGATTTTCATAATCTTAATTTTTTTCAGACAATTAAAAATGTTCAGCTAATGAAAATAAATTTGCTGTTTTTTTCCTGTAAATATGTATTTTTATTTAGAAAAACAAATTATGGAGTTATTAACATCAATTTAATTTTGTCAAGTTACATATATATGTATTCTTAAGTCATAATGTTCTTGTTTCTATATTTTTCATTTTGAGCTTCCAAGTTTTTATTGTCCTCAGTCTTTTGAGCAGTGCAGGAAGACTTTTCTTTTTAAAATTCTTCTGTTTTTTCTACGTAAATTGAAAGAGATAAATAAATAAAAGTACTTAAATCAATGATAACAACATTTAATAAACATGAACCTACTGACCTAGACATAATATCCCAAGTACAGGAAACACGGCTTCTCGCAACAATTCGTATAAAAAACGCTTTCTCCTTTTTATATCCTAATAGTGGTTTCAAAAATTCCAAAAATAGAGATTTTCCGACTAAACAAAGCAGCTGAAAAGGAAAACTGACGCAAGTTACAGGGGAAAAAATGGAACAATAAAAGTGGAACAGTTTCCATCTGAACACACAAAATTACGCTAGTTTATTCTAATATTCAAATAAAATAACTTAAAAAAATTATAGACGACACTAAAAAGATGTGTTTTACAACACTTTACACTAGGACTTACTCAGTAAGAAGTGGACAATGGACTGTCTGTTTATGATATGCAATTGCAAATCCCGAACAAAGGCTAAAAAATGTGCTCCTTCGCAACAGACAATAGATAATCTATCCATCTAAATTCGTTGGCCACCTTTTCCTAAGTGGTTGAAACTCGTTTTGTTTTTCCAACATTTACCTCGGCATAAAACCTGGATGTCCATTTCCTAACCTAGACGATTGTCGTCGAAGCGATAGACTTCTAAGACTAGCAACTAAGAACAAAAAATACGCTTTTCAGAGCTTAATGTAGTTCATTTTCCACAAATACTATGAAATATGACGAAGACGATAGTGTAAAAAATCGGTTCGAATATAACTTATTCAACAAAAACGATATCGACCAGATGACTATTATTATACCGAATTTGCAACTTGAATCAACTAAACAGCAATAGCTTTTGCTCATGTTGGGACCGCTGCAGTAGAAAAATATCTATTGAGTGTTTAAATTATCTAGTTTGAAAGAATTGCAACAAAATATAGTCAGCGCGTTAGTATACAACTCCAATTATTTAAGTATACATTCGATCCTCCCCCAAAAATATTCTAAAGTTGGATTGCTTTTTTCATTGGCTATAGGCGCCTGCTTGCACACATGTACCAACTGCTCTGCAAAAACTAAGAAAAATCCTTAGTCTTTAAGCTTTGCAAATAACTGAAAGAACAGCAGAGGCATGCTGCAATAACAGGGCTTACGTTAATTTATGTTCACCCGACTACATGTTGTGTAGAAAAAATAACCAACTCGCTCGTGAAATATTCTCTGCACCTGCTGCCAGTGGCCGAAATGGCCAGTGTTTATTTACCTCCACCATATATGCGGTTAACCCCGCATGCAAGGTTACTGAATAACTGCGTAATTTACAAACCGCCTCGACCTAGCATAGTGGCTGATTAATATTTTATTATAACGACACACACTGAAAGGTGTAATTACAGTTTATCCGACATTTACCCCTGACCTGACCTGGCAATCACTCCCATCGCACCCACTTTTTCACGCTCGAGGAAGTGGATCTGTTAAAACGGTTACATGCATACAACCATAGCAACCGTGGAGTTATTATACTCGTTTCTACTGCTCCCATTTAAAAACGTTGTGTAAACTTGGACAAATGTACAAATTCAACTGGCGCGTATCCTCACCGCAATCTAACGCTTTGTGTCCATCATCTCACAAAGCTCTGAAAAAGTAGCAATTCATTTTTGTTGTTGCTTCCGTTCATGTCAGTGTTGCGGTGAACGAAATCCGTGGTTAATAAGGGCCAGCAACTGACAGAGAATTGCCAATTACCCTCCCCTAATGAATGACCCTTTCTTTTTTTTAGCCTGTGGGTAAATTCGAACGGACACTGCTGTATAAAACTTTTGGTGGGGAGAGTTATTGAACCACCCTTTTAAAGGTTTTCGTCCCAATACACAAGAGCTGTACTCGTACACAACTGTGATTGAAATGACACACGATGTCATTGGGGCCATAGCGACAAAAGTCAGTTCTAAGCAAACCTATCTCGTGGAACAATTAAAACCAGCCGCGCCGTTGAGCCAGGATAATTTACCACAATTATATTAAATATTTTTTTTTTCTTGCTTGCCATGCTCATCCCGGCTCGTTGGCCTGCTAAGGATATTTAATTAAAAACTCATTTCGTAGCCGCTGGAAGCTAACGAAAAACCATTTAAATGAGTTACGATACGGAACGCTGCCGCCTTCATACCTTGTGCAGCTTTTCCTTCCGTGTTGCGTCGGGTACCGCGCCAACGTCCTAGTCTACTTCTATGATGACGACAACGACGACGACGACGACTACGAAGCTGATCTTTAGGGTGGATTTTAATTTAACTACTCGTATCTGGTGCGCCTACCTAACCGATAATTCGAAGCACCGGGTAAGGGTTTGTTTAAAATACTATAGCTGGAGGGAAGGGCAAAAGACAGAATTTAAAATGGACCCGCATACGAGGCAGGGTGGCCCATTATGGGAATTAAGACGTGGAAGAGGATGGAAAGCACCTCGGGGCCAAGTCGCTTCATGTTTAACTTATTTGCGCAATTAATTCATATTTGCATTAAGCTTGATTAATATATCAATTAGTTGGTATCTCTCCTTTTTCGGAAAGGAATACATAGGTACTTTTCCGAGTCTGCGTTCAAAAAGTGGGGTGCGGGCGCGAGAAGTTGAACTAATTTACTTAATGAGTCCGCCATTATTACTAGCAATGATAAAATGAAAATTAGAAACGTTTCCCTTTTATTCGATTTCGTACGTACCTACTTATCGCAAAGCTGTAACTTTATTAGCAAGGTTATTTGTAATTATTCCGGGGTCGGTTTCATTTACATACAACAAGAGCGAAGCGAGTTCTTTAGGAAGAAAAGTTGCCCATGCTTATCGATCGCGTGTCGGCTCACAGGAATTTTTTCCATTCCAGTATTGAGTTTGGAATAATTTCGTTTAAAAGGAGCTCCATTTTTGAATTTAAGTGGGACAGGTATTATGAAGTGATCAGCTCGAAAGTCTGGGTGGACCAATGATGGCATAGTTATGTGAAATGGCTACACTAGTATATATTAAGTTCGCAGAAGATTTAAAAAAAAATGTAGTTATTGACATCCAAACAGCGTTGCCGCTGAAAATTTTCTAAAAGGGGACTAAAAAGGGGCCCGAACCAATAAAAGGGCCTCCACACAAGATACCATTATAGCAAAAAAAAAAAAAAAAGCAAAAAAACAGAGCAGCTGAGACATGTATGTAAACAAAATAAAATGCAAGACACATGTTGAGAGCTTTTGATTGTACCCGACCACGGCTTTGACAGTTGGTGTAGGTTCTTGTATTTGGTAGTGACCGATTATGATCCCCTTCTACTCTATCCAAGACAACATTTTTCTTGCTGCGCTGATTTTTCGGTCCTGGTTGGGGCATTGACTGTAAAATTTTCGAAATCAGTCTTGAACTAATTTTAAAACCATCAGTTTTCGCAACTCATTGGGCGTTAGCCTGCAAATTGCCTTCGCCACTTAGTTTTTTCCGCAGAATGTTGTTCTTGTTCTTGAATAACTTAAAAAAAATCGAGCTGTCGTGGGACGGCCGAAAGAAGCGAATCATTGGACGTAAAGTATTGGCCCGTGTTACGTGGCGGTCTATTTAAAATTCATTTTAATTTTTCATAGTGCCAGTTAGTTTAGATTACTCTCTCTGTTCCTCTTTCGCTCTCTACACACATATATTTAAGAATTTTTCGACTTTTCTTTTTTCCTAAACCATCCCTGAATCAAGACGAACAACACAAAACAAAAATCATCCAAATCGGTGGAGCCGTTCTAGAGTTTTCATCTTCCAAGTGCGCCATGGAGGGGGAAGTTAACGCTACGGTGACGATTTTTTTTCGGTTTACTCCCCATCTTTTTGAATAATTTATATGCGTGACCCACCGACCGTCCGTAAAAAAGCTATATGTTAAATAAAAGGCGATGAAATAAAACACGTCCGATTAAGTTGAAGGTTAACAAGTGAAGAAGAAATTTATTAGGCTAAGCATGGAGTACAAGAACAAAATTGCAAGAAAGGAAGTTAAAGAGAAAGATGATAACTTGCTTATAGTTTGACATAAAAATTAATTAGTTAACAGATGTCGCTAGATAACAATAGTATAATACAGGGTGTTAACTAATTAAAATAGAGTACGTTTGATTATTGCTTTAACACTCCCCTTCAATATTAAAACGATAGAATTTACATTTGAAAATTAATACCAAATTGTTTAAAACAAAAATAATGTTTCGCCTTAGGAACAGCTTTAGTTAGACCGTCAGCAACCATTTTATTCGTTGGGAGATATTTGAGAACCACAGCCTTTTGTTCTATTGCCTCCCGTATGAAGTGATATTTGTAGTTTATATGTTTGGTACGTGAGTATTTTCCGCCATAAACAGCTATATGTTGAGCACTTTGATTATCACAAAGCAAAGTTGTAGCATCAGAACATCCAAAATTTAATTCGTGTAATAAGTTGCGAAGCGCATATGCTTCCTTTGCTCCCTCAGTTAGTGTGATGTACTCCGCTTCAGCACTTGAAGTAGCTACAGTGCGTTGTTTCCTCGATTCCCAGCTTATGGCAGCACCTGCAAGTACAAAACAATAACCACTTTGAGATTTGCAATCATTTCAATGACTGTTGGTTCCTTTTCGAGTTTTAGTCTAACCTGCATAGGTAAAGAATATGGTTTTGAATTTTGCATGTTGTATTTTAAAATAAGATTATTAATAAAACGAGTTTGACATATTGATAAAATATCCTGATCCCTTGAAATTTCTAGCCCAATACATAATGATGGGTGTCCAAGGTCTCGAATTTCGAAACATTGTGAGAGGCTAATTTTTATTTTATCCAAAAAATTAATGTCGTTAGTAGCAACGACAATGTCATCAACATAAATACCCAAAATGGTTTTGTGAATATTTCCGGTTTTATAATAAACACAATTATCATAGTTTGAATGTGTCAATTCTAATATTTTAAGTTTTTCATCCAAAGTACTGTGCCACTGTCTGCTCGCTTGCTTCAATCCATATAATGCTTTATGAAGCCTGCAAACCTTATTTATACGGTCTCTATCTATGAAACCATCAGGTTGTTTCATATATATTTCCTCCTTAAGAATTCCATTTAAAAAAGCCGTTGATACATCGAGGTGGTGAAGAGTTAAATCATATTCAATGGACAAAGCGTATATGAGGCGGAGTGAACTTTGTCGTATGACAGGCGCATACGTATCTACATAGTCAACGCCATACTTTTGTGTATATCCTTGCGCGACAAGTCTTGCTTTCCGTCGATCTACTTTACCGCTTGGTAAATACTTGGTTTTATAAACCCATCTACAACCAATTACATTTCTTCCAGCAGGCAATTCGCATAGCGTCCAAGTTTTATGCTTCATCAAGCAACTAAATTCTTCTTTCATTGCGGAATACCATTCTTCCGCATGCGGTGAGTTTTTGGAGTCTTGATAGCTTACTGGATCATCTAATTGACTTATATTAAAAGCTTTTTCGTTAGCAGCTTTTGAATGGTTTCTAGGTCTCAATCGGTTTTTTATATTATCTCTTTCAAATTCATTTTCATTTTGTGTAACACTATTTTCGCTTTTATTTTCGGATAGTTCATTTTGTAGTTCATCGAAAGCTTCCACAAATTCATCTTCATCATCATTGTTTCGATTGTTATCTTCTAAATTTATTTCGGTTTTTTCTATTATTTCTTCTTTTTCATCGGGTTTTATATTGCCTTTGTCTTTTACCGGTTCATTTCCATCATTTGGTAAAAGTTCAATGTAGTGATTATTGCTATTGCTACAAACAGTTTCTATAAAACGCACGTCACGGCTCTTAATAATTGCTCGAGATCCTCTTTTCCATAAGCGATATGATTTCGATTCCTCAACAAAACGTATTCTTCGCTCTTAGGATCCAACTTCGATCTGTTCGGGGATTTATTTAAAACAAAAGCCCTACAACCAATTTGACGCAAATGGGTAATAATAGGGATTCTTCCAGTCCATATTTGTTCCGGAGTTTGATTGAAATTAAGATTTGTTGGACAACGGTTACGAATATATACAGCCGTATGAATAAGCTCTGCCCACAGAAATTTCGGTAAAGAGGCCTCCACCAAAAAACACCGAGTCATTTCAACGAGAGTTCGGTTCATGCGTTCCGCGACTCCGTTTTGTTGAGGCGTCTATTCTGCACTCAACTGACGTTTTATTCCATGCTCTATTAAAAATGTTGAAAATTCCTTACTAACTATCTCACGTGAATTATCACTTCTCAAAATCTTAATTCTTTTATTAGTTTCGTTTTCCACCTGGCTTTTAAATTCTTTGAATGCATGCAAATAATCACCTTTTTGTTTCAAAAAATAAACAAAAGTCTTTCTAGACCAATCATCAATAAATGTGATGAAGTAAATACACTTGCTAATTGATTCGGTTTTACACGGTCCACACAAATCAGTATGAACTATTCCTAGTAATCCGCTTGAAGACTTTTCACTTTTAACAGAAAACGGTAGTCTAGTTTGTTTTTCCTCTCAAGCATGTTGAGCAATCAAATAATGAAGATTGAAAATTTGGCAGGCCTTGTACCATCTGCTTGTCTTTCAATTTGCGAAGACATGGTATGTTTAGGTGGCCATATCGCTTGTGCCAAAGCTCTAACGAATTATGCGTTGCTTTCACTGCTACATTAGAAACTTCATTGCCCTTTCGTAAATTGACTAAATACAATTTCTTGTGTTCTACAGCCTCAACAATGATTTTATCTTTTTTCATGATCCGTCCCTGTTTTCCTTCCAAAACTACTTTACAGCCGTTATCTGCAGCCTTGCTTGCAGAGATAAGATTGCTCCTAAGCTCAGGAATAAAAAGCGTTTGATAGAGGTTTATGACTTTCGATTTACCTTCAATTTTGGCAAATTCATTGTTTGCAACTTTGACCTCACCAGTATAATTTTTGTCCATGCTAACAAAAGCTTCTTTTAGACAGCACATATGCGACGTTGCGCCACTGTCTATATACCAATTGTAACGCTCAGGAGTTTGTTCCCTTACATTTTGGGATACTTCATTGATGGGCATAGTGTGCCCGCTAGTCACTTCCAATGCTATAAACCCTTCTTCAGATGAATCACCCTTCTGTGCAAGATTTATTCTATCTCTATTCAATACTACCCGACAATCTCTTTTCATATGTCCCTTTCGACCGCATCGGTGACAATTGTATTGAAAATGTGACATACCTGTACGCCGCTGATTGGTCTCCACCTTCTTTTGATGAAATCTTACTTTGAAGGCATCCTCTTTCAGTTCACCATCCTCCTTTTTCTTGTCGCTGACTTCTAATAGACGAGCTCGCAGAACTTCCAGTGTAGGAAAATCATTACATGCATCAAAAGCAGCTTGCAAATATTTGTATGACTCCGACAGACTATCCAGCAACAGCACAGCTAACAGGTCATCATCTAATTTGGCATTCATCTCGTGCAATCGTGTGACAATTAAATTAAAGTTTATTAGGTGTTGTTCCATATTTTGGTGTTCATGCATTTTGTAATTGATCAACTTACGGAATTCCTCAATTTTGGTACGTGTTCCCTTACGATTGTATGTCGCCTCTAAAAAATCCCAAACTCCTTTTGACGTCGCTATTCCGTGTACGAGTGACACTTGTTCCGGCTCCATCGACACGATTATCTCACTTCTTGCGTCCAGGTCCTTATCATTCCATTCCTGCAGTTTCACAGTATCAGTTGGTTTTTCCACGGTGCCTTTCACATATTTTGGAAGACGATTCTTATGGAGAACTGCCTCCATTTGATGTTTCCATGTGAAAAAATTGTTGCCATTAAATAATGGTATTTTTCCTAGCAGCGATGACATTTTATTTAAAAATAATACTCAATTATTAAACTACTTTAAGACTTAAATGGGACCTGGGCCCATAACCTGTTAAATAAAAGGCGATGAAATAAAACACGTCCGATTAAGTTGAAGGTTAACAAGTGAAGAAGAAATTTATTAGGCTAAGCATGGAGTACAAGAACAAAATTGCAAGAAAGGAAGTGAAAGAGAAAGATGATAACTTACCTACTTATAGTTTGACATAAAAATTAACTAGTTAACAGATGTCGCTAGATAACAATAGTTATTATATATTTTAATTAGTTAACACCCTGTATTAGTGTTAACTAATTAAAATAGAGTACGTTTGATTATTGCTTTAACACTATATTCGCTTCAAAAATCATCCAAATCGGTGGAGCCGTTCTAGAGTTTTCATCTTCCAAGTGCGCCATGGAGGGGGAAGTTAACGCTACGGTGACGATTTTTTTCGGTTTACTCCCCATCTTTTTGAATAATTTATATGCGTGACCCACCGACCGTCCGTAAAAAAGCTATATTCGCTTCAAAAACTAGTTGTTTAATATTTTCTTCCACTGTAACGGTTGCTATTTATTATTTTTGGTATAACTAAGTTGCACTATGCCTAGAGTGCTTCTAAATATTTACACGCTCAAATATGTTATCAAACCATGTGCTACTTTGGCTCGGTTAAAAATAATTGTTTGGAATTCAAGTCACTGTTGCAAAAGAAGAAGTGTATTGAATACTAGAAACTATCAAGTTAAAAAGCATAAATCCATACTGTTCAAAAAAACACATTTTATCAGTTGTTATCAACAAAGTTTTTTTAATTACTGCCAACCGAACAAAGTACCTACTTTGGAAAAATTCTCCAGAGCAAAAATTTAGAGGAATCAATGATAAATCAGTTATTTTTAGCCGAGCTTCCTAAACCCTAAAAGACTAATGTTCGTCAATTCGACGACGTCGCATTCGTAATTTAACTGTCTCTCTTCAACCCGAAGACATAGTATTTTAGTATTGTTCGTCGAATCGAATCGGTTGTTTTTACCCCACTAACTCTATAGGAGCTATTTGAACACTGTTGGTTGGTGATTTTTCTGCATGTACCTCTCAATGCATTCGCCCTTCCCCTGCACCATTTTGGCTGAAGTTGTGATTTTAAACGTCGGTTTCATTATAAAAATGATAATAGCCATCTCGAAAGTCATTTGTTATTACCTACCAGACAATATCTATGAGCATATTATGCTCAAAATCAGTGCAACAGGTCCATTCCATATTTAAAAAAATAACGTACCTGACACAAATTTTTTTTTTTGAACAGTGCCAAAACTGACAATCACCTACTATAGTATTTTTGAACGCCAGTTCTTTCATATTATTTTTAGATCAAGTTAAAAAAAAATACTTTCAAACTTGAATTTAAAAAAACAAATATTTTATACGCAATTTCAGCATATTTTGAAATTTGTTTCGATTATTTTCTGCCCCCAGTAATTTTTAATTGTAAAACACTAATACACTGAAAACCAGATTGATTTATGTCTTTCAGTTATCATTTTCTCACTCCCCCTACACATACCTTCTAGGAATATTCGGTGAAGAATTTTTCTTTAATGTCTGCCAACTTTTAATCCAGCACGAGGACACGTCTTGCTACATAGAAGTGAGACGATTACTTTGATTTTTTAAACAAAAATAAGATGTAGATACGTTGGTATAAGTTTTTTCGTCAAAACCTCACTGTAAGCTCCATTTATTGGGGACAAAATACATTCCTTTAAGTTTCCGAATCCTTCGACGAAATTTAAAGGCTTTGTAACTCACATCACTCAACCGCACTCTTCGAGCTAATTTATCATGCATAATATATAACATGCGTGGCACGACATTGTGATTGTACATTTCCAAGGAATTCATTCACTATACCTACAGTATACATTTCGTTTGATATAGCTAAAAAGCTACCTACAACGTACATAACAATCCAAACTAATTCCTTAAATCGTAGAGCAATTAAACACAACAAACTTCCTTTTTTTTTTAGAAAATGTGGTGTCAAAGTCCTCAATTTAAATCAGATTTAATATTAATAATAATAATATTATTTCCATGGGAAATATTGGCATATACTATACACTCACATAGTACTTCGCTGTCATTATCAATGTAGAACATAATAACGGTGGAATAATTTAATAAAGAGATTTAATAAATTCAATCGATGCACTCAAACGCAGCGGTAAATTACTCTCACAGACAAGATACATTTACGCGAAATAATGATTTGCGCGATAGCAATTATCTGACACTTAAATACGTATCTAAAAATTCAACACTGTCATGACGTGAATGCGATGCTGAAACAAAGGCCAACATTATTCAACCCGCTTACAGAGGACCGCAAATCCGATGACGGAATTTTATCCGAAAACTTAATTGAACCGGTGGCAGTGCACTCACGGACACGTAATAATTGCACGGCCATACTCTATATTCAGATCTCATACCAACCCTCCACCTTCCACGCTATACCCTACCCGTGCTGTGTTCCATTGTGGCATCCTGATCAATATTTCGCAGAGAATACAGTGCACTTCTACACATATTGTGAATTATTAATGAAGACTTCATTTGAATGCGATTGCATGCAATCGTAATCAAAATCAGTTCGGTCCCAGATTTGTGGATCCTGAACATTGGACTGTATAAGTGTATTGCGTGTATATGTATGGCCCGGAATACAAATTCCTGTATGCAAATGGCCGGGCACTGTTCTTCGGCTTTCTGTGTGTTTACTTTGCATTTTGATTATTGTATACTTGTGTTACTGTTTAAATACGACTACGAATTGTATGAAAGTTCCTGATTTGTAGAGACTCTGAAGTGGCGAACTACAAGGGTGGACCTCATTATCGTATCGAATTAAGCGTAATTGATTTGTTATCCCGAATTAAGTCACAAATGCCCTTTTGGGTAAATCCAGGAACTATGGGGAATTTTGATTTTTATTTAATTTTTCATTAACAGCGCTTTAATTCTTGGAAATTGCTGAACTCGTAAGCTTTGGATAGGGAATCTCCCCAAGGGGTTTTATTGAAGCTTTCACAGGAGATGAATTTAATGGTGACCTAAATTAATTGAGTGGCTTAGTGGTTAGTGTGTTGGACTACTAAGTGAGGGGTCCCAGGTTCGAATCCCGCAAAACCCAAATTCCAACTCAAGGTTTTTTCACCTCTCGCGAATGTCTGACATCCGAGAGTATACCTAACTGTCATGAAAGGGCTTCTCAATCGGCCGTTGGGAATCCGCATAAAATTGTAGATCCATCAGGGTCCTTACAGACCTGTAGCGCCAACTATTGTTATTATTATTAAACTAATTGAGTAATATTGATTTTCCGAAATTTTCCTTGATCATTTTTCTATATTTTGTGGCATGTAAAGGAAAAGTTTTCATAATACTTGTACATCCCTGGGTAACTTCCTTGAAATATTCACAATTTTCTTGAACGACAAGTAAACCAGCCTATTAAACAAAGCTTATTAAAATTTTGATGTCCCTAAGGTTTTGCCAAACAGAGTCAAAATAATTGCAAAAGTCAAATTTTACGAATTGGTATGAACAATTTACGTTTTTATAACTTGCAACGAATTTTTCTGGTCCGAAAAGTTTTTTTATTAAACTGTTCAAATTCATATCCCCATTTTAGACTTCAACCCGTGGCGAATCCGTGCTATCAGGCAGGCAATTATTTCCTCTGTCCATATAAATCACCTCCCTGATTATTTAGTATCAGTGTTAAATCCTACAAATGGATAGGGGCGATTGATTTTTCAAAATGAATAAATTACAACCCATGGAATGGATATATAAAATATATCCCATTGAAAAACAAACAATTTGTCTCAATAAAGTTGAGATTGTAAGGGATACTAACGATACCACGGTCTATTTGAAAATATTTTGCTGGATAAGCCTACATCAGAGCATTTCAATAATTTTTTGGTAGCCGATATTCAAAAGTCGATACTAGAGTTGATTTTATAAATTAGCTATACTTTAGCTATTATATTTAAAAACTCCAAATGCTTCGCAGTGGTGAGTTGGAACACCAAAGCTTTTGATTTCAAAAGACGGTTTTGACGGGCAGAGGCGCCAAAAATCTCATATCTCTCATAACATAACATTTAAAAAAGTTTCTTCCCAAATGGGTACCAAAAATAGCTTGCTGCCAAAAGCTTCTGACCTGACAACTCAAAAATCGATAATCAAGAATATAAATAATTTATTTCTGTATGGTTCTAGTTCACTTTTGTTATGATTCAACATTTTTTGTCGTACCGATTATGGTGTTCGTTTAAAACCCTGATCATATGAAATATGGATCAAAATAAAGGTAAAATTCCAAAAAAGAAAATACTGTTTTTACTCGTTTAACTTGTTCTCAATCAATTTAAAATGAACAAAATACAGAGTTATTGACACATAAGAAAAATCGCAAATGCGATTGATATATCTATTGATTAACTACACGTTTGTTCGACATTCGGATTGCATACAAATATAAAGAAAAAAAAGAAAAATGTTGTTGCTCCTGTTAGCACACCTTTGTAATTTATATATTCATTGCAGGACGCCGTGACAAGTACCTCTCGTTTTCTATCATAAGATGAAAAAACTTATTATACTTACTGGCATCATACAAATATAACTATTCCGAAAGCACCTTTCTATCAAGCATCTTCTTCAAAAGTCCATGCCAAGCTTGAAGATCTGGAGGGTATAGGGTTGCCAGTTAGAAATGAAAACAAATCGGGACATCATGTAAATAAAAAAATAACATTAATAAGAAAGGATGCTATTTTGTTTATCCTATAATGTAAATAAAAATGTATTTTTCAAGATTTAAGGAAAAAGAGCCTCTTAAAAAATAATGGAGAATGAAAAAAAAAAAAAAACACCAAAACTAATTAAATTCACATTTCCTTACAGTTGCATGTTTACATTGACCGACGGTTTTTTTAACCAAGTCATAAAAAACTTTACAAACAAATGAAAAACCTAATAAACCAAATAAACGTAATTCTAATCTCATCTAATTTACATTCGAAACTGCTAACAAAGTCAACCCATACACAATTTTTATGAATTCTTCTTATTGCCATTTGCCACATTTAGTGTTTGCTTCCACCGAATTCAAGAGTTTAATTTTAAAAATGTATAGAACTAAGGCTGTTTTCATAAAAATGTAACCGAATGAAAAACTCGTCCTTTACTAAGTCAAAATTTGACTTTGCTTTCACGGCAAAGTGACATAAGTCGGAAATGTATGATCAGAAGAGACGTTTAAAGTTTTGCGTTACGCAAAAAAATTGTTTTCTTGTTAATTAAAAGCAATACCTATACAAAGTTCGTTTGCAATTGAAGTATCATTCTTCCTCTTCCAGCTAGTTCCTATATAACGATTTATAAAAGAGACAAAATTAAAAACAAATCCTTCGGGCTTACGACGTTTTGCGAAAAAGCTGTTATTTTTTTAAGTTATTTTTTTTTTTTTATGATGCAAAAGTGTCGTTTTGCACTGAAATTACCTTTTGGAAATACGACGTGTTGAAAAACAAACAAAACGCACAACTCAAAAAATAGCTTTAAGGCACAAAAAATTGCAGGGTTGTTAAAGGGAACATCGAAACGACACTTTTCACAACGTGGAAAGTAGAAGAAGTACAATTAAGCCAATTATAGTACATAGTATAGTATAGTTTTTGGCGCAACAGGTCCGTAGGGACCCTAGGCCTTACTTCTCACAACCATTCGTTTTGTGTGAGATTTCATTTTTGGAACGAATGGAAGGGATCTACAATTTTATGCCCGAATTTGGGGTTTTTTGGGATTCGAATTCGAACCTGGACCCCTCGCTTAGTAGTCCAACACACTAACCACTAAGCCACTGCGCCTTAAGCCAACTAGGCAGAAAAAATAAATATTTCTTGCTGTCATTTCCGTTTACTTAACTCAAATATGACAAGTTTCGACTTATGTCACTTTGCCGTGACAGAACCAGTATAAAAATCAGTATGAACCAGAGACCAGGTATACTGAAAGGTAACGCGATTTCCATAATTCTTGTGTCTACGTATTAGCAGAAACAAGAATCGAAAAATAGCAAATTGAAAGTTAAAAAAAAAAAAAACGACAATTAAATTCGCTAACTTATGGGATCAGTTTTAAAGTGATTCATGTTTCGTTAAGTGGATGAGTTCAGTCAAATTCTTACCTTTTTGAATTAAAAACATTTCAAAGTTTTGAGCTTTTGACTGTACAAATTGTTTTTAACTGCGACTCTGCACATAGCTTAAAATAGCTGGACAATGCCGGCGAGTCCCGACCCTATGTCAACCCTAAGTGGGTAGTGGTTTAGGTTGGGCTGTGATCCTTTAATTAGTGTTACATTTTTTTTTATCAACAATCAAAGTTTGCGCCGTCTGTTTCAACACCTATACACAAAGAATTTTTCAAAATTTCTTCTCATCAAGCGCCTTGAGTACAGAACGAACATCCAAATTTAAAGTTAACGTTTCCAAGTCCAAGGGTCCAGTACTTACTTTTATAAAATTGTACTCAATGGACTTAGGATTTTGGTACGAACTTTGGCAAACAACACCCAAATAAACTGAAAGGACTGAACTATGTTTTGGACAATTTGGTACCACGAACCAATTACAATAATTAAACTACTGCCAACATTATTGCTAGATACAAAGCTATAGATAAGCGAAATTTGTTTTTGCAAATATCCACTTACATGGAAGAGATATCCCTAAGTTTCAGCGTAATCCTGAAAGGCGAACATTCTCCATTTAATTGTTTGGATCAAACAGACGAAACATTCAATTGTTGTTGCAATAAAAACTAATTATTTCTTCCTTCTGCATGTCTATGCATTTACAGAGATAATTGAAATAAATTAAATATCGAATACAATCCCCCATTAGATGGATTACATTTGAATTTTGCTTTTGAATGACAAACACATTTGAGCCCTTCGTTGCATATACTCGTACGTTATATAGGTAATGATAACAAGAGGATTTGCAGTAGAGAACAGATTATGTATATATATTGTCCTGATGCACAATTGGTATTATCATGGCACGATATGTATTATGTTTTAGTGAAATTGCTTACGGAAGTGAATGTGCAGAATTTAAGTTATTTCAGAATTGAGCCAGTTTCTGTGATGTTACCGGTAGGTACACACTACCCACACAACCACTTGCATCCGATTGAACTGCTTTGTTCGAATTGAAAACTTGTTTTGAATGCATAATGGAATATTTGAGAGACGGCATTTAATTGGAATGGTATTTTAAAGGAATGACAATTTGGAGTATCCTGTCGAGATAGCTTTATCCAATACATGTTTAAATTATGGCCTACAGATTGTTGTACTGGTAGTTCAACTTCCTGAAAGAATCCCATCGATTGGTGGTTAATTCAACAATGGATTGCTATAAAGGCCGTCTGCATGTACGATTATGCAAGGCATTTCCCATTTACATGCGTAGATATTGTCATCGGAATCGTTTTCAACAATTTTGGTTCAGTTATTTGACTGAAATACTTTAGTTACATTGGACTTCGTATAATTTTGTCCAATGGAACAAAAATACAGCTTTTCGCTCTGGTCGACCATACTCTTGCACACTGGTGAAATTTCCAAAAATAATGTATGAATGCTGCCGCAGCTGGCTTGTATAAAATAAATAAATTGCACTTGCGTAACTGTTTCTTGATTGGTTTCTGATAATAAATCTAGGAGCGAGATTCTCTTCTCCAAATCATCAGAGTCATGGAACAGTTGGAAAATGGAAATGGAATGGAAAATTGCCAAAAAAATACGTTTTGCCTTGGCATAAACATTTTGACAAGGCTTACGTAAAAAATGGTTACAAGTTTAATATAATTAGACCTGATGAAAATAAAAAACAACAAAAAACTGATAAAATTTTTGTTTATTGGGGAGGATATTTCATATTTCATATGGTCCCAAATGGGATCTCTTTGAATCATTCGATTAAGGAAGAGCTGCTCTGGTTGTGTGCGTTGACCGATTGTCAACGGATACAGATTTTATTTAGGACAACTTGACGACAAGGGAAAATTACCGGCCTTTGTGTCTTGACTTTGACCTTAAGTTGACCGATGCAACGACGACGAAAAAAAGTAGCGAAAGATAAAAGACGATTCTTTCCCCTTAGGGCTTTAAATACAAAAAGCTATTGAACTTTATTTTCTTTGCGTATTTATACAAAAGTGCGTAAACGGTTTTTTAACTTATGTGAGACAGACTACGTTAAATTCAAAAGTTCAAAAATATTAAGGTGAATTCAAATTACAATTAATTATGGTGACTGGTCTAAATTGACCGCCAGATTTGAATTTACGGAAACTGAATATAAGAGTTTGCTACAATATAATTCAATAAGATACCTAATTCTGAAGAAGACAATGATGACGATGATGACGGTGATGATGATGATGACCATGATGATGTTCTGTTTGGGGTGATTTTTCTTTTGGATTCAAAATTTGTTTATTTTGGGGCCTTTTTTCATTTTGTTTAGGGTAATATTTCCATTTTGAAATTGTAGCCATTTTTCACAATGAAACAACGCCCCAGTTTTGGGACAGTTTTTCGTTGGGGCTGAATTTCATGTAGGCCAATTTTAATAACATTAAATCAGTCACTTCGCGGCCAGTTGAGTGATTCTAGTTCAATATACCGCAAAAATTGCATCGCTATAGGATTTTTCTGACAAGGAGCGTTACCTTGAATTCTTAAATATTTGTGCTTATTCATTGTAACATCGATTAAAACCAAATCTCCGTGACCGTTGGATGTTATACAACGTACAACCCCTGAACATTACACACTCGCCACCATGCTTTCTGCTCTGAACGACTAGTGCGTATTTTTGACAAGTTGCTTTTCACACACGAAGAAATCTTTTTTTCCGTGATCGATGAAACTCACTACAATGCAGAACTAGTCTAAGTCCAAAATATCGAAATTTACGAATTTTACATAAGAAAATAGCCAGTCGCATTCTGCGCATTCCTAGGTGATGACTGTATTCCTACGCGCAATAGTACTTACACAGTTTTAATCATACAAAAAATCCTATGTCCTTTTTAGGGCAGAACTAACCTATGTCCACTACACGGACTTAGGACTTTAAGGTGTTCCATAAAATAGTTTGGGAGTAATCACATTTTGCAACTTGAAAATCGCTCTACCTACTGATATTTTGTAAAAGTGTGACTTAGTCTAGTTCTGTACTATCGTCACTCCAAAACGCAGTTCTAGACGGTCCTCTTCAGCGTATTTGTTCATTTGAAGGTGGAGATTTTTAAGTGAATTCTGTATTTTAAATTCTGTATTTTAAGTATTATCCCTATTTTTGATATACATTGTGCATAGGGCACAGTGTTTAGTGAACTGAACTACTGATCAATGAGTCTCAGGTTCGAACCCCGAAAAAAACACGGAAGAACGAAATATCAATGTTTAAGGGAAATTGCAGTTTTATTCAAATTCAAGAAGAAGTCAACGAACATTTTACGGCGAGGAATACGCGCTATCTATTCTTGCAGTGTATGTTTTAAAAAAGATTTCAAATTATTCAGTGTCTTAGTTATACAAATTAATTGTTTTTTAAGGAACAACTGCTCAATTAAATTTTTCGCAACATGTTACATTGATGTGGTAGTCCTTTTGAGCGAATATTTTACAAAGCACCAGTCCTTCCTCGTGGATCCTTCAAGCCTAACTAAAAGTTCCTGCTGTGCTTTTCCCAGATCTGTTAACGTATACTTCCTGTAGGTGTAGGTGTAGGTAATGCATAGCAATTTTATAAAGGCGTCTTGCCTTCAACGCGATTTTAATGTTTCCTGAAGATTCCTTTCCAATTACAGTTTATTGTTCTTTTTGGTTCCTTTAACGAGAAGTTGACGGTGCTTTCGAAATGATAAACTTTGTATTATCTATCCCTAGCTCGGGTGTCATAAGCGAGCTCTTAGTCGAGGAAATCAGAGTAGACACATATGCGTCCGCAGTAATTATGGTGACCTGCCTCTTCCAATCGAATCTATTCTTCGCCTTGCTCTAATAATTAACATGATGCACTGTGTAGAACCACATTCCAGAACAAGTGTTTTTGATATTTTTCGATGTAGCAGAAAGCTGATCGAAAACCCAAGGTATTAAAGGACGTGTTACCCGTGGCAAGAGTTCTTTCTTTGAACTGTTTAAGAACTATTTCAGTAACAGCAAGTTAAAAGCAGTAATTTTTGAAACATTTTGGTTAAAAACGCTCTCAAAAATGAGTGTGGCAATGAACAATATTCACCCAAGCCTTTTTGGCTTTAATGAACATATTTCGGAAAAATTTTCATCGAATTCTATCCAGCAGTATCCCCGAAATAACACAAAACCTCCTATACAGTTGAAGTATGCATAAAGATGAGGAAAGTTATGTTTTACTGATAATAGCTAAAATAATAAAAACAGCAACGTGTTTGAAATATTTGTGTTGAACATTTTCTCATTATTTGTAAAATCACTACGCCAATACTGAAAACTCAACTTTCTACTTCGACATTAGGTTGTAGACCTGTCATTAGTTTTCCAAATGCATTTCTATCCCAATATAACTTCCGAACATAAGTTCCACAAATCAATATGTTTCAAAATTAATTTCTTTCCGTTCTCCTCTTTTTGTATCAGAGAATTAATTATAGATCCTAATTGAAATAGTTTATTAAAACAAACAATACATTTAAATACAAACTCTGGCAAGCCAATCAGTTTTACTTAGCATACTCAATTACATTTACATAATTTAATTAAATAAACTGTCCCGAAAGCAATTTACTGGGCCCGCAAATGGATTCATTTGTATTTTCATTAATTTATTCATCGCTTCAAATTCGTAACAATTTAAAAGGAATTTTTAAACAGCGTCATCATTTAAACTGAACTCGTATATAGACGGATTTAGTACCATCCATCAATCCATTAAACAGAAAAAGTACCTTAAATGGTTCGGTTTGATTATGTAGCAAATAAAATTTTCGACATTTGTCATTCGGTTTAAACAGGACAAACAATTCAACACATCCAAACAATAAGCAACGAAAACAATGAGGAACTCAAATAAAATGGGTCAACAAATAAAAATACATCATACCCAGACCCTCGTAGGTATAGTACAGAACGCGTTTGTACGAAACCTAAAACACATTTCCAGCTTCCGACTGACATTCAATATAATTCCAAACATGTTTATTGATACGATTTATTTATGAGCTCGACGGCTTATCCAGGCAGAAATCCCTCCCCTCAGTTTGATGAAACATCCACATCCGGCGAGTGCCACCACCCTCTCTGACGCAGCCACCAATCCCCAGGGAATAGGTGCGAAGCATTGGTTCGGTTTGTTGGCGTTTTCCGGGACAGTGTGAATTAATATGAGAAGGTTTGTTTAGATGTTCTCTCCCACAAAAAAAAAAAAAAAACGGAAACACACAATTCATTGAAAACTTTTGTTCATCGACTTGGAGTACAACAGAATAATGCCACACCATTGCCGCAGTTTCTGTTGTTCGATAAACCGAAGTATCTACCAGTGTGTTTGCTTTACTGTAGATTGTGCCAAAAACAACAATGGAAAAACAATACCAACATCGGCCCCAATAAAAAAGAAAAAATAAAACTCCTGAGGGGCTTACCTATCAACTATATATACACCGCAAAGGCAACTCATTGGCAATCCCAATATTCCATGAGCACTGAGCCGGCTATAAATTTTCAGAGCGAATTAATTCGCTTTGAATTCGCTTTATAACGCGAAATCTTATCTTGATTAGTTGTAGTCCTGGCGGCCATTGTGGCCGAACTTCAATAAATTTGTATTTGTTTCAACGGGGCCACGTTATTTTTTGCTTCAGTAGCTCTTCCAACCGGAAATGCTCCATATCACACATGAAAGTATGAAGAATGGCTTGGGGCCATGCGGATGTTACGTTACCCGCCCATCAGATACACACACATACACAGTCATGGATGGATTGCTGTGGCATATCCTGTAATAGAGGCAGAGGTTTCCATGGTGCACCACAGAACAGAGTGGGGATGATAAATCTTCGATTGAATTATGACATTAGTCTCGGTTGAAACTCAATACGAACGATCGAGATTCGTAGGTGTTTTGGGATTAGATACGAGAGTACATTTATACCCCCGAGCGCAATGTGTCATTAGTTACGTGCATGCTAACGTAGCGTGGTATTGATTTTCAATTGCATTATGGATATGGATGGAAACGCGAGAAATTTACACGAGAACCTATAGCTGGAGCATATCACGAGAATGGTGTGGTACCGCGTGTCCTTTGCTTGAATTATTTTAAGCAACCACACGCCAATGGAACAGAACGCAATGTGTCGGGTGCACATGCCACAGGTGCCTTTTCTAAAAACAGACACCAACTCAAAGGTGTTGTGGGATTTATATATTGAAAAGCGGCATTAGTGCGCTGATTTTATCACATTTCGAAACGTGACATGCTATCGACAAATTGAAATCCTTTGGGGTGGATTTAAGCGAAAATATTTCTCTCAGCTAAATTGTTTCTTGACACTTGATTTGAAATCCCTTGTGACAGCTAAATACAGCAAGTGCAATGGTGACAGATGGAAGACTAGGGACTACATGAAATTGGGGTGGTTCTAACACCGAACACATTTGCTAATCAATTCGTTCGAACTCATAATCTAAATTTTATTGAATTTTAAAAATGTTAGTATGTTACAATTTGTTTCAAAGTTCCTTCGTGTGTCTAAGGTTGTGTGCAAAAAGAATTCAATGAAACCCTCTTAAATGAATTATCCCAGAGACATTCGATGGTCAAGTTGAGGGGAAATAAAGTGATGAAAAAGTTCTGACTTTCTGGTGAAAGTAGTGAACGGAGCAGTGTTCCCAGACTTTAAAGACCGTTTTCGCATTTTTTATAGGCAAACGAATGAGTTTTCCTCTAAATTCAAAAAAAAAAACTTTTTTCCCCATAACTCAAATTTCCAATTGTTGTACGGTTTATTTACGTTTTTTTTTTAAGCTTAAAATAATCACATAACATAAAATTATACATATGCAGTACAAATATAATAATATAATATAATATTAAATAAATTCCTTTTCTATTAGAAACAGCATCAACCGATCGTCACTCAATTTCGCAAAAATTCTTACGCAGACGGTCGATGGGCTGTTTTTTTTTTCATGTTTTTCATAAACAGTTCGTTCTTTGAATTTGCGTTTATTGGTGTTTTTAAACAATTTACGTTTCACTGAAGCTTATGATTTTTTCCCTTTTTAAGGTTCCGTACCCAAAGGAAAAAAACAGAACCAGAGACCCTGGGCCTAGCTTCTCGCAACCATTCGTTTTGTGTGATTTTTTTTTTTTTCAATTTTGGAACGATTGGAAGGGATCTAAAAAAAAAAAGGGATCTACATTCTACAATTTAATGCCGATTCCAAACGGCCGATGGAGAAGCTCTTTCAAGACAGTTATACTCTCGGATGTTTGTCAGACATTCGCGAGAGGTGGCGCAGTGAAACCCTGAGTTGGAATTTGGGTTTTTTGCGGGATTCGAGCCTGGGACCCCTCGCTTAGTAGTCCAACACACTAACCACTAAGCCACTGCGCCTCTATATGTGTATTCATAAAAAAGAGTCTTAAATACCTTTTAGGGCTTTTTTAATTCTTCTGAAAAATTATTGTGACATTTGCCTTGCGAATAAGGCTCATAAAAATATGATAACTTAATTCCAGAAACACCAGTGTTGAGCTACATGTAAAATCATATAAAAATGTTTCATCTTTGAGTATCGTTTGATTATGCAGATTAAGTAGCATGCAATGACAAGAAGAACATAAGCGTTATGAACGTAGTTCTGATATATTGTTAGCAAGTATTTTTCTTAAGTCGTTTCTGTATATTCCAAAAACAAATTTTCTTACCGATATACGAAGAAGTGTTGAGATATTTCTTTTTAGAAAAAGTTCCCAATTTTCACTACACAAAAAAAAAAAAAAAAAACAAATTTCTTACTATCAATGCCATTAAAACGATTTTTATATTAAAGGCTTTCTTTCTCAATACTAAGAGACTTACTCATTAAATAAGATGAAAAGCAAAATAATAAAAAAAAAAAAAATTACGTCGGAACTTTTTGCTTGGTCTAGAAACAAAAAAAGTTACGTATACGCCCTATGTGTCTATATTTGTTTTGCACTCTTAGCACGTTTTATGTATAATACCTGAAATGGTTAATTTAACAGAAACAGCCTTTATTTAAAAACAAAAATATCTGTTTTCCTAAATTTGTCTAAATACACACTTTGGGATATATATTGGTTACTTTAATTCTGTTTGCAAGAAGGAAAAATCCTTTACCTATTTACTTTGAACCCATTTTTGATAAGGCATCATTAAAGTGATCATTGTCCCCAGTAAATTAAAATATATCTATAGGTATATAAAACTCAATGACACAATAATTGTATGTCACAAAACTCATACGAACTATTGCACCGATTTACAAATTTCTTATTTTAAAAGGTTTAAAATAAATGTTTCCAGGTGTAAGGCTAATTTTTGTTTTAAAAATTAATAGTTATTCATTTAACAAAATTATGGTTTCGCACATTCAAACGCCAAACAAAGCAAGCGGGGCTTAACTTGTATAAGATAAATATGCCTCGCGGAGAATTGCATATTTTTGTATATTATTGTATTTAGTATTTATTTATTACAAAAATTGTTTCACATTAAGATACCATCTCATAATTTCTGAAGGGACTAAAAATGCAATTTAAGAGTTCTAATATTTAAAACAATAAGTATACCTATAATAACCTAATTACCTACATGCATTAAATGAAAAACTTACATTACATAAATTAAACGAATCCATAACTTTTATACAACATACATCTCTTCGACATTAAAATATTGCATATCACTGGCCAAGTGTTTAAATATTTTATTTTTAGTTTTAATTTTTAATATTTAATTATTTTTGAAAAAAAAAAAAATAATTAGTCGCTCCACCCTGTACAATGTATAGGGAACTCTGCCTACACATCTTAACCTAATTTTGTTGTATATATATTTAATACAATTTTGTTGTTTTGAATTTGTTCCTCAAATGTCGTTTTATTCTCTATGACTTTGGGAAAAGCCAGTCCAACCCACATTCCTTGTCAACTTCTCTGCCAAAGTTTAATACTATAATTATGCGCTCAGTAAAAGCCGCATTTAATCCATTTAACTGGTAAACTTAAAGAATGCAACAACTGTTGCAACAGAGAACCACAACACATTGTGGATACTTTATTACGCCATGTTAATTGCAAAGTACAAAGCTTCAATTGAAACTACATTCACATTCATATTCACATTCTCGTACTGAGCGCAAAGCGGAGTACGAACTAACGATGCGAAGAATAAATTATTACAAAACTTTTCCACTTACATATGATCTGCGAAATCTCGACTTTTCATTTACTATTCATGTTCTCTTTTTGCTCCACAGATGATGTGCTATTTTCTCGTCGGGGTAGGATGGGTCGGATTGTGAGTCCCCGTCATACACTTCCGCCGAACACGACATGCACCTACTACTTTCATGGATATCCTGGCGACCTGATTTGGTTATCATTTACAAGTTACAATCTGCAAATACTCCAGCAAGCAATACACGACAATAACACACTGGGAAGGGTAAGTTATATGTATATTCCAGATACAACTCTACCACCCACCCCCGCCACACTACCCGAATGTGGCAACGACATTGTGTGCTATATAATATGCGCTCCTCGTGTGTATGTTGTGTGCCCGCATTATGTGGCGAAAGCTTCTGCTGCATGAAATTTTATGCTTTTATTCTGTTCCGCAACATTTTCAGTTTTTTATTCGCATTTTTCCGTTTCTATTCAGTTTTCTTTGTGCCACACACAACTTTGGCATTGTGTGCTGTGGAAAGTTGTTGTTCTGTTTGGTGTATTGTGTTCGCCTGTCACTTGAGTAGGAGCCAACTCCTCCGTTACCTACGTACGAGTATGTGACTGGTGGGCATGTGCTTGGCGCATGGTGTGAGATAATGTGTGAATTGTGAAATGAGATACAAAACAACAAAGTACAATCCTAACAATATGAAACAAAATAATAATTTCAACAGTAACGAAACGATTTTTTTTTTTTTTTTTTTTTTTTCTATTTTCTTATTCTATGTACTTTTGCCGGTCCGGCAATATAGGCCGATCTGCCGCCATGGATAACAAGACTACGAATGTGGGACAGTTATGGGACATATGTACCAATAAAGATGACAACTACAACCACAGGGCCGCCCCATTCCTCGACGTCGCAGCAAGGAAAATACCAGAGCGTTAGCAACAATAACAACAACAACAACAACAATGTCGTTAACCAAACAAATAATTACGGAAGCTACTACTATAGTCCGCAGAATCCCAAGTTCGGTAAGAACATCCGCGTAAACATAGACAACGCATGGAATCCGGTCGACACTTACATTTACGGTCCCACTCAGTCGAGCATATTTAACCAAGAGAACAAGTACGGCGGTTACTTGCAGCAACAGCAGCAGAAGTTCCCGGGTGGCGGAGTGGCCACAGGCAATGGGCTGACAAGCGTCAAGGAGAGCTTCAACTACATCGCCAATGCTCGCTTCGATAAGAACTCCAAAGATGCAGTGGGAATGGACAAGGGTGGTGGAGCGGCGAGTGGTGGTGGTGGCGCTACGGCTGCCGTTGGCAGCAGTGGCACATCGGTGGTGGGCTCCGGTAGCGGCGGCATTGGAAAAAATAAACGGCGGCTTATGCTGGAAATTTATGACTACGAAACACCAAAATTATGCGATCACACTGCCATAACAAGCGTCGGAGGACATAAACTCCGACCGTGCAGCCCACTGGAGAGCTACGTCAGCGCCGCAAGGGACTTGGTGAGCCATTTTATTCATTTCATATTTGTGCATGACGGCCATGTGTATCTATACTGTGTATGAGTGTGTGTTTTCGTTTCTGTTTGCCCTGCTTGTTGGCATCTAACCACTTAATAACGCAAATCCTTTGATTTATTTCGTTTTGGTTTTGCCTTTGAGTGAAGGGTTCCATGAGCGGCCGTCACCCAGCACCATCATCATCGTCATCATCAGTATATCGCCCGCACTGTGGTCCTTGTTTTCATGGGTGACTGGCTACGATCCAATAGGGTTTAGAATAAAACATGTTCCATGGTCCATGGTCCATGGTTACCGTTCAGTACCAACTACCACTTTATTTAATAACTGACCATTTGGCTGTATCGCATTATTGTGAGTGCAATTTGTGGCGAACATTGGTCATGTGTTGCTGATGGTATACTAATCAGGGCTCGTATATAGTTTTCCGATGCTTACAGCCCTTCCCTGGCTAACCTCTGATCGGGAGACGCAATGGACCGGACATAATCGCGGAATCCCTTGCTCAATTTGGTTTTATATGATATTTTGATTTTGCGGATTTTACTTTTTCCAAACTACCGATTTATAAGAGCAAAATAACCCCATACATTGAATCGTCCTTTTTCGAAAACTATTTTGCTGCGTAAAGGGTCCAGAGTGGGCTGTCAATATGTGGAACAGTTCACCCGAATTTGATGGGTTCAATATATATACAGGAATAATCCTGAAGGGTTCGATTTGAACAACCCCATTGATTTGGGTGAAAGTACCTATTCATTTGACGGATAGTTAGTTTTATGGTAATGGTAGGTAAAGAGGAGCTTCACGTAAAAAGGAAGAAGGATTGATGCTGCATGTTTTCGATATATCTAATATTTCAAATCAGTATGAGTTAGGGTACCTACATATTCAAAGAGATTCTTTATGAGACCAACAGAAAATTGTTATTTGAACTGTCGCCTAGTGGTAACTACAATTTTGAAGTTTTCAGGTAACACCATTTTTGGTCAGTGGTTGCATGCAATTCGTACGCTGAGTTCCCTGACAGTTCTGTCATGCCCTATTTTTTTATTTTAAAGAATTTGGAGCACATTCAGTTGAGATTCAATTTTAATAATAAATGTTTTGAGGTGTCAACAGTTGCTTACGTTTCTCAATAATGTACTTCGGATGGAATTATTATGAATTGGAAAAGTTTTCCAGCTAAGAAATTTTCGTAATGGACGCACTTATAAAATGGACTTGTACAAATAAGTGCATAAATTATATAAATAAACTGAACGGTAATATCAGGGTGTAAGGCGAAAAATATTCGAGTTTTGAAAGATATTCCTTGGTCGCTTGTTTAATTTATGAAATCATGAGTTCTTACCAACTGCAACTCGCAGCACTGTAGTGTCCAAGAATATTTTCCGACGGCCGCCGGACTCTGTTCATGAAACATTTTAGGCTGACATTTAGTATATGTGTTTTTTTTTTTTTTCGCGTTATTGAGACAGTTTTTTTTTTATTGTTCTTTGTTCTTTGCTATTTACTAAGAAATATTGCACGGTACTAATTATTTATGTTTAGTGGACAGATCACATATGACGATGATCGTTTGGGTAATATCCTTTTTGAAATATTGATGACCAAAATAAGTTATTTGATGGCCGATTTTCTTTACATTTTACCACTTTTCATTACATTTGGGTAAAATTAACTGGAACTGGATGAAGCTTTCCAACCCATAATTATTTGTCCACTAGTTGCTGGTTTTGGTGGTCTTTCGTTTCGACGACCGTTGTCTCAAAAGTTGCGTGATCAGTGCCCAGGCTACATTTTTCAAACTCAAAGGTGAAATGTTCCATATAAAATTAGCCATTACCTATATATAATTTTACTGTACGTGTGTATGTCACTGAACTCCTCCTAAACGGCTGGGCCGATTTGAATGAATTTTTTTGTATTCGTTTGGGTGGCGCCCTGGATGGTTCAAATTCACAAATCAGCCCGGCAGATGGCGCTGCAGTTGGTTCGCTTAATTTTATATAGAAAACTTGCAAAATATTTAGTGTGAAGGGTACAAATTATTATTAGGAAAGTTATTTCAATTCTTCTTAAGATAACTGATTTTGAAGAGCAAATGGGACACTGGCTGGATCAGTCGTCGTCAGATGGAAGCGAAAATAAGGTCAAATTTGGAGGAAAAAGCCTTTGATGAATCAAAAAAGATTAACTTTTTTTATGTTGAAGTCGTAATTCAAACGATAGACCTTTGAAATTCATCATTTGAACGTTCATGGGACTGATCAGTGATCAGATTATAAGTTTTCGGAGTTCTCTTGTGCTATGATTTTTTTTTTAATATTTAAAAACATTTTGTAAATATTCTAAAATATTTTTTTAAAAAATTTTAGGATGAAAGGATGAAAAATATGTTCCGTTTTGAAGGTGAATATTTTTATTTTATTCATTAAATATTAAATATATTAGGACTGAAATTAAATTCTTGAAAAGAAAGAAAAAGGGTGTTCCTCCAAAATAAATTAGAAAAATTAATTTTGCAATAGAAATGACAGACGGGAGAGGATTGAGAGTCTATACTAAGGGATAAAATGTGCTTTTGGAGGTTTTAAATTTAATAAGAGGTAATAACTATAAAGTGGTTATTCTGTCGATTATAATTAGAAAAATACTAGTAGATACGGACATTGTCGAGAACTAAAATAATCCTAAAGTGGGCTTTATCCGACTATAATCTTGCACCAATGTTATTAATTTTTTTTTTTTTTTTTTCAAATTATTCTTATTCTGAGTTTGGTAACACCCTTAGGGTAGTTTTTAGTAAGATTGGTTTCGGTTAGTTGACCACATATCTTTCTCTTCAAGGAAACAATAATGGCAACCTTTGGCTACCTACCTTAAAAGGTCTTTGCATATGTATCGATGAAGTGTGTTTCATTTGGTTATGTTTTTTACGGCTTGTCTATCTAAAGCCGATGAAATACAGAACCTTATACAGGCGCAGTAGTGGTAAGTGTGTTCGACTTTTAAGGGATAGAAGTCCCCGGTTTAGTTCCCAGAAAAAAAAAGACAAATTACGTTTTAAGGAATTTTCCATTGTACCGCCTCTCGCAAACGTCTGCCAAACGAGAGTTACTATATACGCTTACTTTTTTTAAGGAATGAGTGTACTTTTGCCTAAAATATGTATGAAAAATCAACAATTCAGATTGGTTGAAGGAAAATAAAAACATTATGAGCAAATTTTCTTCATTTTATTTAAGAAAAAAATAATAATCGAAGTTAATGATACTCAAAAGTGGAAAATACAAAACCATGTTTGTCCTAATATGTTTTGTTGACCAAATAAATTATATAATTCAACTTTTAAAAATATATAATAACAAACCAAAAGCATTCAGTAATATTAAAAGGTGGTATTCTCTATTAAAATCGGCTCACGGTTGGCAGCATTTTTTTTTTTGTATTTTTTGTATGTTTTCGCGTGTCACATAAAATGGCGAATTTCAAAAAAAAAAAACATATGGGTCCATCGGCAAGAGGATTGCAATTTTCGGGTCTCTGCTATTTATGTCCAAGACTAGGTACAAGTATGAGATGATGACCTTCTAAAACTACACCCAACTGGTTGATTAAATGTTCAAAAAGGCACGAAACTCAAAATCAGCATTAAAAAAAATTAATCAAATGCACATTCCGTGAGTTTCAAAAGGTGCACCGGTTCATGATGCCATTTTAGAAGACATTTTTTTCTTTTTCACACTAAAAAATAGTTAACAAAAATTAAATACAACAAAATCCTAAACAGCAGTTTTAAAGGACTGCTTCCATGAAAATTTAATCTTACGTACCTTACTTGTTAGGTGTTGGAACTGTATTGGCCATGCGGTCTTAAGACTATTCATCAGCTTTTGTGTTTAGTTGCAAAACTCCTATTCGAAAACCAAACCAATGTCGGTTTTGTTATATATAAAATCTGCATAATGTGCACAAGAACATTTTCTGCTGGAACCAACAAATAAAGGAAAATCTGCAATGCAAAGAGTTTTCTTTCCCAACGCACAATTTAATATCGAGGAAGAAACGAGCACAACGGCTTGTAGAACATGAAGAAAGGATTTTCGAGCGCAGAAATTACTTTTATATACTTATACCCATTCTAATATCCTGAATCCACAAATTCACTCTTCGGCGAGTGAATGTAGGAAAAACAAATAATTAAAAACGCTTTCAGCCGCTGTATATTGTAGTCGGCGTCGGTCGCGTCGCCTGGTTGAATAAAACTGGTGAAACTTAATCTGCTCCTGCAGCAATTCGAACGGCAGCATCACCAGAGCGCCGAATGCTTCTTCCTTAAGAATTAATTGAAAAATAAATGCTCGTAAAATTGTAATTTGATGTTTTTGTTTATGGCGATTTAATTGTTGAGTTACATTTTTTTTTTTTTTTGTTTATGTTGCTCCTTATCCTTGGTTTGTTCCGCTGAAGTTGTTGTCTGATTAAGTAACAGTTTGTCCAAGGAAGGGAAATAAATTATTCAGGAATACACCGCGCTACGTAGTTGCATAGGCGAATTTATGTTTTTCTCCTGCTAAGTTATTTAATCCTCAAAAGTTTATTCTTCGCTAGACTTTTAAAAGTGGAAGTTATTAAACGTGCCAAAAACCTTTTTACGTTTGTTTAAATGTTTGTATTCTGCGAAATGGACAGCTGGTGAAATTTTGAGTATCAACTGCTGTTTGTGTGGGAGGTGCTATTTTGTACACTTGATATCTGAAACATTGTGGGAAAGAAAGTTAAACGGGGAATATAATTCAAAGGTTGAATTTAAATTTACTATTAAAATGAATGTACATGAGAAAATTGCGTTTTAAACATTAAATATTTTGATGAAAGTCAAGTCAGTGGATGGCTTGGTTGGTTTGCGAGTCTCAGGGAATCGTTAAGGCCGTAGGCATAAAACTTTGAGCTGTAATAAAAATGTTTAGTTTTGCCTATAAATTTTAGATGCTCAAAGTGGCTATATTTTCCATACCAACTTCGCAATTGTGAGCGAAGTCAATGTGAAAACTTGTTACGCTTAATGTTTAAACACAGTAAAACGTTGCAACATAGACTTTTGTCTCATATTGAGATTAGTTAATAAGGCTGTCAAAAGTGGGCTTCAGTGATGAGGTAAGGTGCTGTTAAGTGTAGCCAACCATGATCTGGTGGTTATAAAGCAAGTAGAAGAAGAACAATTAGTGCAAAGGGAATTTCTATGTATCGCGGGTGATCCATTCCGTCATGTCCCGCCCAAAATATGTAGGTTCATTATATACCATTTTGTCATTACTTTGTTTTACCTAAGAAAGGCTTTGATCATATTCACTGCGGGAACTTACGATTACGACAGGCGTTCTCTACCTGTGGATTATTCTTATCCTTGTCAAATGGAAACAATACTGACATTTTCGAAGATAAAATCAGCGATTTTATGCAATTACAATTATTGCAAACTTTGCTTTTACAAATGTCGACTTTTTAATTAAAAAAAATGTATGCAATTTAAAATAATATATATTTTCCAAACAAGTTAATTAAACTATGCACCTTTGATCTAATAAAGGAGTTGTTCGGATACCTAGTTCGCTTAAAACGTCAACTAGATTTGTATGGACTAGGTGGGTACTCGTTTAATATACAACTTGAAATGGTTTTGTATTCTCGTGGTCAACGTTACAGCTGTACGACTAAAGTCGAAATTTGGCACTTTTTCGACAGCCTGCCACAATTTTGTCCTAGTTTGCCCTTTGCAATGTTTTTAAAAACTTTTATGTAATTCAATTTCCAAATAAATACTTTTAAAATGTAACACACTTGCCCATCACAACACTCTAAGTGTTATTCGAGCCAATGTTTGTTAAGTATCGCTCGAAAATTCCCAATTTTTAGAGTAGCTTCAAAAAATATACTTTTTTCTCACTGGACCTTTTTTTGGACTTTTCGGAGCTCTGCAGCGGTACCCTGTTTATTTTGAATTTGACTACTGAATAATATGTATTCAGAATTTTCTTGACATATTTTGTCGGCTACTGCTAGATAAACGTCAACTGGAAAATTTTATTCGCGTTACCACTCTAATTCAACAAAAACAAAAATACACCAAGTCAGTCAGCTAAACTAGAAATACGAACTTTGCCAATGGGGACGTTCGGATTCATAGTTTAGTAAGTCTGACAGCTGTCTGACTAGATGTGTCTCAGTTTTTATTGGCCCGGAGTGTTCACGTGTGTAGTTTTTGCATTTGACGTTTATGGAAAGGAAGCCGACCAATCTAGTCAAGAAAATCCTGCCTGCGTACTCAGTTGACATTTCGAAGAGTCAAATTTTAAATAAATAGAGTGGCCGTGGAAGATTTTTGAAGAGTCGCAAAAAGGGGCGATGAGAGAAAAAGGTGTAATTTCTAAGACCACTCTGGTAATTTAGATTTTTCGCACGATATTTAACAACCATTTGTTCGCATAAGGCTATAATAATGTTGTGTAAGGCAACCGTGTTACATTTTAAATGTACTTATTTGAAAATAACATTTTTTTAAAGTTTTATAAAGGTCCTTTTCCAAAAAAAAAAAGGGCAAAATCAAACAAACAAATACACTGTTATTGGGGACGTTCAAGTATCTTCTTAGACTGACAGCTGCCTGACTTCCTGTGTCTCACTTTTGATTGGCCTAGATCGGCCCCATGAGCAGCTTTTTCAGCTAACATTTATGGACGGGTAGCCAGCGTTGCCATAAGTGCAGATTTGTCTGCATTTTGCAGATCTTCAACCCAGCGGCAGACTTTTAACAACCAGAAATCTGCGCTTCCGATCCTGTATTTATATAACAATAACTAGCTGACCCGGCGAACTTTGTTCCGCCCAATTTCTTTAATGTAATAAAAATAATAATTTCGAGCGTACACAATGCTAATACTACTTTATGTAATTCGGTCAATTCAAATTCTTTTTTCAAAACTTAAAGTTATGCAATAGAAATAACTGAAGTATAGCAATGTCGATGTATTTCATTCGCAAACTTGCGGTGCATTGATGTTTCACAACAAAATTATTACTGGGCCGACTCACAATTTCAAATTGTGTAGCGGTAAGCACGGAATATCTAAAGAATTCAAAAATTTAAAATTTTACATATCTTTTGTTGTACCTACCTATTGGAAGTAACACTATCCAGTAATTTTTTTTTCAAAATGCGATTCTCCATACTAAATTCTATCCCCAATCTAATATACATAACGAATTTTGGTTTCTCGACAAAAAGTAGCACAATATGTTCTTTTTTCGACCAATGAGAATTTAAACCAAAAATCATAAAAATCGAACGATTTGTTCCCGAGTTATGAGTGCACATACGGACGCCAGTCTTTTTTATATATAGCTGTATCCACCCGGCTTTGAACGTACATTTCGTTTTAAGTCTTGCTCAGATTTCTCAAAGTGCTTTATTTGGACCATGTCCATTTATGATTTTACCCAATTATACAACTTTAGAAAAAGCTTTTGATTTGGTTTTTGAATGAAAGGTGCCACAACCCGTTTTCCGCTAATGGTTTGCAAGGTATCACCTTCAACCCGGAACCAGCCATAAACATGCACAATATTTCATTGAAAAAAGTTGTGTGTTTTCGGAGATCGACGACAGCACCACCTATCGGGTCCATAACCCAAGTGGAAATTCCTACATTTCTCACATGCTTCCGTAACAGTAGATAACAGTGTGAATAGTGTATCAGAGTGCTTAGTGCTTACTATTTCCAGTGCAGAATGGAACGTTGGCCAAAGTGAGAAAAAAGTTTTAGCTTATAAAATTACTATTTCGGGAAACACATATAATGGTATTTTGGATATGACTTGTTACCGGAATGTTCCCGAATTTTGTGAGCTGTCAAATTAGTTTTCATGTGTTTGCAAGTTGATTCGCACGAAAAAGAAAATGTGAAATAGAAATACTGGTACCAATATGAAACGTAAGCACACAACCTTCCCTCTTTAATGGGGATGCTAAAGTACCTAAACGAACATGAAAATGGTAATTGAGGTAATATAATGTGAATTTAATAATAGCATATCTCCGTACCCGAGTGCAAAATACTTTAATGAAAATCTGTTTAACTACAAATACCACGCGCCAAAGAAATATTCAGAACTCAGATTCAGCTGGCCCGGCGAAATACAATAACCGCAGCGATTTACTTGTCGGCCAACCTACCGCTTTTTTACTGAAGTGCTTTATGGTACATAGCATTTTTCGTTCCATTTACTGGTGCGTACACGTACAAAGAGAGGTTTGCCGAGACGTGAGCACGCATATGGCCTTCCTTGGGCCCAATCGAAACTATCAAGCTAAAAATCTTTAAAAACTAACCATCCTGTCTCGAGTTATGCGCGTAAAAACTCAAAACGCTCAACAACTCCTGTTGACTGTCATCATCGTCATCTCAAACATTTCAACTTACTCACTCATACTAATGCAATGATCCTGAAACTACTTGGCAAACAAAAATGATGCATTCAAACACCATCAAACAAATCGAAGTATCTACTCCATTTCAAAAAGCTACTTAATGTGACATAGTAAACATAAGCAATCTTATTAGGTGTATTTAAAAAAAAGAAATTTCAAAATTGTTTGCAACAACAATTTGCGTGCAAAATAATTAAAATAATTGACAACAACAATTGGCATTAAAATTAAATTTTTTTTTTTTTGTATATGAAGTATCACTACTCGATTTCCAACCCGTTTATTTTTTTTCAAAGTGCATTTCCCCATACATAAAAAAAAAAATTTAAGGGTGGACCACCCTTAACATTTAGGGGAATGAAAAATAGATGTTGTTCGATTCTCCATATCCTTGCAAAGATTCACGAAAATCGGTGGAGCCGTTTCGGAGGAGTTCAATTACGCACCCCGTGACACGAGAATTTTATATATTAGATATGTTTTGTTCTTTTTAGAAAGAAATATCAACAGTTTTACAAATTCTTAAATTTTCGATTCATAGCTCTGGAAGATGTTCTGGAGGCGTTTCTTGTTCAACTTATAAGACAAAATATACTCGAAGCCGTTTTCAATTTATTGTTACATTTAGGCTGGGATTCGAAAAAATAAATCACTATTTTGTTGAACTTTTCTAATAAAATCACTTTTATCGATTATTCTACAAATTCACTTATTAAGTTCCAAAACAATATCACGTCAAGCTGTTCATAAACTATTCAAACCATTCAGTTCACTGTATTACTTAAGACTTATTTATCCTCACAACCTCCTTTTATATCCGCTCCGCCATCTGTCGAGAACTTTCTAGTGTAGGTACCCTCAGAATATTCCGACTGGTTCTTAACTCTTCACTTCTTTGATAGATTCGAGTCTCCAATTGGAAGTGGAACTAGTTTGGTGACAAATGGTTTGTTTACACTTCACCATTTTAGGTTTTACGGTTCATTCAATTTTTTAAAAAAGTTATTTTTAAATTCCGCATACTAATAATGAAGCCAGTAAAACCTACTATAATTTGCTGTCATTTTCTTCCGCTTTGAACAAAGTGCGGTAGCTCGTTGGAACCAACTAATCAATACGAATCCATGTAAATAATAAGTCCGTGATTGTAACTATACATTTTTGAATGTTCCCCATTCACTTATCCCTTCAATGAAAAATGCCACCCAAACTAAAATGGCGCCCAAACGCATTTTAGCACAATAAAAGCAGTCTCGTGTCCTCGTGGCAAATCATCTGTTTTTATTATTTGTGGTACAAATTTGTCCAAGTCCAAGCTCGGAAATTACATCCAGTTGACCGCATTTCAAATCGCCAACACATAAGTGTGTAGTTCGCTTTGACCCTTGGAAAACTAAAAAAGGAATGCATATTTGCACATTTCATTGCAATTTATTTTCCCTGGCATACACTCACAAAGGGAACCCACCCAGTGGCTGTGTACGGAACACGTCGACGTTTTTCTTGTGTTTCACTACGTCGCGTCAGCCTGTGGACATTTCAAAGTTGTTATTTTATTTCTTGCCGCTTGTGCCAACAAGACCCGGCGATGTGCTAATGTCAAATTTAAACACTTGACTATGGCAATGCATCCGGCGACCGGGGATGTCTCCATCTCCGTCTCCATCTCGTCATTCAAAGAATGAGCACACAAAGTGTACGAGTATATGCAAGGAAAGACCGAAAAATACGGTGGAAAAAAATAATTTAATTAAAACTGCCCTCACAACCATTCTTGAAAACTGCAGTCAACCGACAAATATTCGCTCCTTAGGGAAATTAATGTTTACGTTCGCTTCCTTTAGCTCCTTGTCCTCCCGCTCCTGCTACGGTTGCTTTTGCCACTTAACGCGGCTAGTGGTTCCATATACCTACACACCGGCTCACTTGTACTGTACCTGCAAATGTAGTATAGGGACTTTTGTATCCTTTTGGCTTTTACTTTATCTCACGATGGTACCTACGGCTACCAGCATACCTACCAACAGTAAATACATTTTCTTTACCTTTGCCTCATGTGTGTCTGTGTATGTCTTCAAATGGTACGGCGCTCTATCTAATTTGACTCTTTTTTTTCTGATTCTATTTACAGAAAATTGAATTCCACACCCACACTGGAACTGCACTGTTCCCGGCGACCTTCTCGCTCAACTATGAGTTTGTCGACACCGAACAGGGCGGTGAGCTATGGCCCGGACGACGAGGCGAGGACTCTGTGCCACCGCTGTGCTCGAGGATATTTCGCAAACGAAAGGGTAACGTACAAGTGCCACGGAACGTCTTTCTCTACGGTCGTGGCGGAGCGAAAAACCTAACATGCCTGTATAGGTTCGAAGCTGGTGTATCAGAGCGTGTTAAACTCGTACTGCACAATGTATCGTTTGGCGAGGGGACAGCTTGCACAACCGACTCCGACCTGCACACCGGACGGCCGAAATGCAATCAAATTGACCCAGACGGCCGAATCACCGAACTGAAGCTGTACGATGTGCCATTCCGGGATGTGAAGATACCGCTTGGCTGTTTCTGCGATAATACAAGTGCCCTGTACAACGCCCCCCTAACGTTTATATCGAACTCGAGAGTTATGGAATTGTCGTTCACAGTCACCCGGCTAAACATATCGGAGGACTTTGCCGATGTATACTTCTTTGCGTCGTATGAGTTCAAACGGGTGCCAGAGTGCCGCAAACGGTTGAAACTGAAAGGCTCCGGCGGAGAGGATGAAATCAAATATCCACTCAAGTCGCAGGACTCTAGCTGTGAAGGCCTGTCGTGGTACATCGAAGGACAACAGATGGATCACAGCCTGTTTGTACAGACTTGGGGCTCGTATTTGCCTGTCGATCCGACGTCAGAGGATGCGATGCGATGCCATACCAAAAATCGACTGATGATTTACTCCAGCCGACCATTAAAAGTTATGCGAGTTATATGTCCAGCGCAGAGCGGTCCTCGGCCAACGTCCCTTCACATATTCTCGGAGGACTGGGCGAATGGTCAACCGCTATTCCCAAATAAGTAAGTGTCTCTGTCGTGTCCTGTGGGGGACTTAGATCGCAATGAAATTTCATGATGCCGAATATCCTTTGGTTATTCTCTGTTAAAGTTATTTGCTAATGTTTTCCTGGCTTGTGAGTGTCCCTGTGTGCGTATGCAGGTCTTAAACTTGTTTCAGTCCTTCAGGTGATATCCTAACAAATGAGATTCGATTTTGCTTGTCACGTTGGTGGCAATTTGGCACGATGTGTGTACGTACTTTATTGGCACTGAGCGCCATATGAAACAGGGAATAAGAGTAAGTATCGATGTAGGTGGTGGTGGGTACATATACAGCGACTAAGTGTTGTTGCACATGGTTTCGGCTTTCCTTATCCGTGTGTTTATTCTTCATTATGCTGAAGTTCATCTTGCTCCATTAGCATGGCATTTGTGACTTAGGGCACACAGAAGCATTAACTTTCGAGCCAGCTAGGGTAGGGCTAGTGTGGGTTCGAGAAGAGTATTGAGTATTTCGTATAGGTGTGAGTGTTATTTGAACAAATATGAGTCGCTGAAGTTGAAATCATTCGACGGCTGTGCGTACTCGTTTTGCTTTGAGAAAGGGAAAATACTTTTAAATTATTCTGAGCCTTGGGGATAGAAGTTATCACACCAGGCCGTCGGTCGGAAGTGTAGAGCACGCTGCCACGGTTGTAATATTTTTCGTTCGCAATGCGGGATTTTATTATTTATTCAAATACAATTAATTCCTCAGTCACGTTGCAGTGGGATAGGTTCGTCTGATTGAACGAAATGCCCAAAGACATATTTCAAAAGAAAATCGATTTTACAATTTTTAACTTCTTCATGGGGATCTACCTTTTCTGCGATGGTTAGGTGACTTAAATTGAGTTAGGTATGCTTTGCGAAATATGGACTTCTTTTAAAATATATTGTAAAGTTTTTAATCGTAGGACTTCAAAACTTGAGGCGTTTTATGCCTATTTGCATTTCACTTGCTCCAGTATTTTGTCAAGTGAATTTCTCTTCAGCCAACACGTGGATGTTGCCGCCGGCCTTCTGTGAGCTGGAGAGAGTATTATCTCCTGTATTACTAGATCTTGTTGCATGAATGTGTTTGTCGCTCAAACTCAAAATTGAAAGATATTTAAGAACTATAGGAAGCTCAAATCGCACTTCTGCATGTGTGTGCACCGGCGACGAAAACTGCAGTAGAGATGAGAGCTCTATTCAATTCCTGAGCTTCGCAGGCAGTGAAGCCATGCAGCTTAACCCTTCCAGTATTTTGATGCTATTTGTCCATTCTCTGCCTCCGAGTATATTTTTTTTGATTTTATTTTCTAATTAACTTCCTAATGTAAGTATATGCTCAAGCATTAAGGGCAAAAATACTGGTTGATGGCTGACGTCCTTCTGCTTTTAGTTCTCGAGCCAGAAAGCTGTGTAAGAGAACTCGAATTATTTCATCGAAGACTATTTTTTAAAACAAATTTTTTTTTATATCGGAAATTGTCAAATACATTGAGCATCAAGCCTGGTATGCTGCTCGCGCTTAAATTAAGCCCCCATACAAAAAAGTCTCCAAATATAAAATTAAGCAAAGCAGTCTAAGCATCTAAGCCAAGTAGTACGCAGTTCAAGCTAAATTTGTTAGCCACTCTACAGAATTTAAGTAAGCGTATTAATGCAAAGTACATTTTCCCACAGCTAAACTTTGACAGATCAGAGAAAATATTGGCATTCGCAAAAAAATGTCAAACGCAAGCAAATTGACAGTATACCTACCTATGGAGAATGGTTAGTGTAATACAAAGAAATTCGTTGTTGTTAATTAAATTTCTTTTTTAATTTAGAAATGTCTTTAGAAAGTACCTAGTGACTAAACAGAGCAAGTTAATCAGCAGTGCTGACAGATTTTTTTTTTTTTTTTTACGGAACTTACACTGTCAAAATTAAGCGAATATTAAGAGAAACATTTGGGGGGCGCTTAATTTTAGTTTTCCTGAAACAGCATACTAGGCTCTACCAAAAATTTGTAGTTAAATTTTAGTCATTTACAATGGTTTCATTTTTCATTAATAGATAGTTATTAGTTTGGCGCATTATCAATTTCGAATTTATTTGCATGACAAATAACATCAGACACTCACATAGAAGAATTAAGTAAGCATATAAGTTCCGTTTATTCGTTTTGGCAAAATTTTGATTTTGCTCTCTTTTTTCTGAGGTAATGTTTTTGTTTCATCATTTCTCTGAATAAAATTTATGTCATTTCTTATTTACCTACTTTAGTTTTTGATGCCTTCTAACCTTATTGAGCTCTTAAAATGTGCAAAATGTTTATAACAAACAAATTTGGACTCTGAATATTTTTAATAATTTCGAAAAATCAAATGTACCTATCAGATTTTGATTTTTTTTATAAATACTTACCTACCTATATGTGTATTATTATTATATACATAATGCAATAAAATAAATTAGCCTACTTGTATTATTTGAAGATTGAAAAAAATCGAGTACAAATGTAACTATAAATATTTTTTGTTATTTTTTAAATGCATTAAATTATTTTTTTTTTTTTAATTTTCGCAAAGCTATCAATTTGTGTTTTACTTTATAGGTATGTATTTGTAATAAATCATTGTAAAGAAATTTTTTGCTTTTCAATTTTATAATTAATAAAACTATTTAATCGTCAGTCATTTACATCTGTGGCAACAAGGAAAAACAGCATAAGTCGACTTATGTCAAAATTGAGTTAATGTTACTATCGGATGCACCGTAGAGGTATGCTTCATTATATGTCATATTTTTTTCATTCAAAGGGAAAAACCTATAAGTCGGCTTCCCACATTTGCAGCAAACCTTTATCCTGCGCTCCAGAAAAGTGGTTAAAAGTGGCAAATGCTGCTTTTCCTTTTTGCCACAGATTTGTTGCAACTTGATACAATTGATGCCATATGTAATTATTTTTTTTAAAACAAATATTTAACAAAAATAATGATCCAATGTTTTTAGTAGAAGCCTCAGTAATAACAAAACAAAAAATATTATTTTAACCTTAGAACTGAAAAGAAGTACCGTAAGGGCTCAGAACGCCTCTGAGGCAGTTAGTTAAACCCTCGAAAATTGCCATTGAGAATAAGGAACAAAGTGAAAAATAATTTAAAGCAAATGGAAGATTTATTTTGTAAACTTCTGACTCGCCAATACGATGTAGAGGCACGTCGACCTTTAAGATCTTTGTGCCAAAATCGAAAAATGGAATATATAGAGAGAGAGGGAGAGAGTATTTGGTTGAGGATTTACTTAGCTTCAAGGGGGCTTATGACGATGGGTGCATTCAAAACCAGCACTTTGAAATTCAAAAGTTTGAAGAATTTGTTACTGAAATGAAGGAGATGAATTTATTGTTTTATTATTCTGCAGGGATTATGGAAGGTTGGGCCATTAAGCTTACGGAAGATTAATAAACAGTTCTTAGAATACTTTTTTTTTTTTTTATAAATTCCCACGCCCAGTTGGCTGACACTGCGACCAGAAAGATCTATTGTATCAATTGGGGATAGGTTATTCTAAGAGACTAGTGACCTCCCCGATGAAGGTCAATAAGTCCTTAGTAGCAGAGTTCGCTATGTCTGCTGGCGAGCGAGTCTCTCGGTTAAAGACACGTTTTCTTAACCAATGAAGAGCCGGACAGTCACAAAGGATGTGCTCAGAGGATTCAACATCCTCCAGACAGAATCTGCATTCTGTTTCCGGACATAGGTTCATTTTGTTGAGGTGATATCTGAGGCCACAATGACCTGTGAGGAAGCCTGTAAGCTTTCTTATATTGTCCTTGCTGAGTCCAAGGATTTCTTTGTATGAATAAGGCCTAATTAAACGTTTGGATTGTCTTAGACCTGGGACATGTTCCCAGTGTTCGAGACGAAGTTGTTTTTCCCAATCGTTAATTTGTCTTAGCGCAGTAGTCCAATTGACTGTGCAGTAGGGTTCTGGTCCACAGAGGAGGGATTCGGAACCAGCTCTAGCTAATCTATCGGCCTGTTCGTTGCCTGCAATACCCCGATGACCCGGCACCCAGCCAAGCCTTACCTTGTTGTGCTTGGATAGGGCTTGCAGAGCCTCGTGACAGCATTTAACTGTTCTGGAGTCCATTGTATTGGACGCCAAAGCTTTTAAGGCTGCCTGACTGTCTGAGAATATTTGAATGATTGCGCCTTTCATACCTTTTTTGGATATTAGGTTAGCGAAAATTTCTATAGCATGGATTTCCGCTTGGAAGACCGTGGGACACATTCCCATGGATGTCGAGATTTTGGTGTTGGGCCCAAAGACACCGGCTCCAACTCCGGAATCCATTTTTGATCCGTCGGTGTACCATACTAAGCTTTTTGGGTCAAGTGTCGGAACACCATTAGTCCAAGAGGCACGTTCAAGTATTTCTACTTCGTACAACTTCCCGAAGCTGTATTCCCTAACCATAGTGTCCGGGAGTGAGCAGAACATATTCAAGTTTGGGATTAGGTTGAGTATTTTCAGATGTCCCACATGGTTAACTGATTTAAACCTATATTCTAGCTGCAGTTTGATTGCGCATCTAGCTGCAGTCTTCATAATGAAGTACTGCAAGGGTGAGAGCCCAATAATGGCTTCAAGTGATGTTGTAGGACAGGTGCGCATTGCACCTGTGATACCGAGACAGGCAATCCTTTGAAGCTTCTGAAGCTTGTTTGCCGTGGTTAGAATACTTAGAATACTTACTACCAATTCTCCGAGGCAGATGAACTTCTTTTTACTACCTTCAAATTGTTGCTTCAATAGTGACGTTTTGTCCAAGGATGTATCAATTTTGCCGGGTCTCTGAAATCAGCCATTTCCAAACAGAGGTCCTGCCAACTTTAAAGTCGATGAAAATTTGGTGAGCCTCGACATGAAATTCGTTGGTCATTTTCAAGATTTTCCTTAGTGTATCTGCCGGGCTGGTAGAAAATAAACTGGTTGGTGGAACTAGACCTTCATTGGACTGAAAGTGGGTTCACTTCTTGCTTTTTATCACTCTCTATCTCCTCGATAGCCATTTAGCAGCTTCTGAAAATGTTTCTTGAATACATCAGTCTGTGTTCCGGTCTTGCAGCCATAGTTGCTTACCTCAGGATGTCTTTTCTTATACGAGACTTTTCAATCTCTTATTTTCGATTGGGATAAGAATAGGTACAAATACTGTGTCCACACTACTCACTCATGTTCGAAACTATGTTCCGAAGTTAGTAATATAGGAATCAACGTCGAACAAAAAAATTACAGTACATTTGCATCTTCATGCAGCCGTATACAACAATCTCTTCAATTTATTCTTTTCATAAAATCTATATCCTTTGACAAACTTGTTTGCATAACCGCAAAGTGTGTGTGTATATATTTCTTATGAAATTTTCTTCTCTTTGCATTTTTTCGCCGCATAATTCACCACAGACCTGTAACTCTTGTACTGGAACCAATTCTGAAGGAACCCGGCGACATTGCATTCACATGGCTGGAAATACACCGCACGCGAACAGCGCTCCTGCAGCAACTGGACCTACAAGGCAACACTTCGTCGACGGGGAATGACACACTCGGTGAATTTGGACTCTATCCAAAGGAATCGGATTGCGAATACAAATGTCCTGAAATTGATGCATGCATTGCTGCAAACTTGTGGTGTGACGGTAAGTACATGGTTTTTGTTTTTTGTTGCCTTTGTAATTTTTCATCCATAGTAGGTACACTCGATTACATAATTTTTAAAAGTTTACATCGTCCTTCAAATAAGCATACCTACACAATATACAGAAGGAAACAAAACTTAATAGCTCCAACGGAATTGTAAATATCCGCCCTAAGATAGGGCTTCTTATATTAAGTGCATTGCCACTGTGTCGTTTCGCGTATTTATGCAGAGCAAGGACGAGTAAATTTGTCTTGTAGATGAAGATGAATTTTCGTTTCTTTTCATCGTTAGCTGGTGCTCCTGCTGCAGCAACACTAACCAACAGAGCTCCATATCTCTCTCTCTCTCCCTCTATCTCCATCTCTGCTACAGGTTCTTGAGAAAGAAGTGCCTAATTTTTATTGCACTTCCCCGTGGTGAAATCCTTGTGGTGCTGCGGTATAGCGATGAGTATGGCTTTGGTACGTGCGAAGTCTGTGCAGACGAAACGGACGCCAAACCACCTCCAAGCGACAGATACTTTTTCTGCATTCTGTTTTGCGGCAAGCCGCGTTTTTTCCCCGTCACTATACAAACGAATTGAAAGGAATGAATGAACCCGCAAAAATACTCCATTGCAGATAAGAAATAGGTGGAGGGGGGTGGTGCACTTTTTCCAACTTAATCGTCGGGTGAATTACAAATTGACTTGAAAAGGACCACTGAACTAATTGTAATTAGATTCCTCTTTTGGCAGGAATTCAAAAACCACAGCCGGATGTGGCCGATTGAAGGATATCTATATTAACTTTCTTTTTTTTTTTTTTCTCTGTTGCGTTACTTGAAGGACGATTTTGAAGTTTTTGAATTTATTTTTTTATAAACACAATTTTCTTGCGGTTCCGGCCTGAGTAGGGCCGTGTGTTCCGAAGGAATGCAAGCTCGATGAGTTTACTAAAGAATGTTTTTTTTTTTTTTGTAGTATTAAGAGGTTTGTTGGCTCACACTTTGTGGAGGTTTTATAATTTCCACCATCGTCGGAAATAGTTACTTTTACCCAAAAAAAAATGTGGCAAGTCAATTATTGTTGCGGTACAAACGTATATTGGCTTTGGCATCACCAGAAAATATTTTACAGATGGTTCGTACACTACACGGAAAACGAAACAAATTGCTGTCGCATTGTCCTTCGAGTGCATGGATGGAACCAACAAAACTCCAACCTATTGGAACCTTTTATCTAATTGCTTCGGCACAAAGGAAAATAACACATGTTCCTCTTATTTAGGAATTTTGAAGCAAAAGGTTTCCATTCGGTTTTGAAACTAGTTTTCCTCTGTAAATCCTTGTTTCTGAAAGACCGAAAATATCCCTTTTTTAGTGGTTTTCTATTTTGATTTGTCGTTTTCGCTTTTTTGGGGACATGTTGCAGTTCTTTGACATTCTTATGGACTGTTTTGAAATTGATTTTGCGTGGTACTCAGCAGGCTTTTTGAAATACTTGTCGAAATTGTGGGACAGCCAACTACTGTTTCCGAAACAGTGTTTTTGGATTCCGCTGCTTTGAGCGCAGCTACCAATTCATCAATATGTGGATATCGAAGTCGTCCAAAAGGGGATATCATCCTGCAATCTTGGATAGCCCAGCTGTGACTCTAATGCGATCGTTCAGTGTCCAATTGTTTAAACCTTGAAGAAATCCGTAACGCACTTTTGACATCGAGTTGTTTAGTATGTTTAATTTTTTAGAATTAATAAGTAATTAGTCCGAATCCAACAGGTTAAGGTAACTGTTATTTGTGAAAAACGAGCCGAACAAATAACACCTTCATTTAGATTGTTCTCGCTGTTAAGATGTTTTTCTGAAGTTTTTCTAAAAATTTTATTTTTTGGCAAAATATTTCAAAAGATAAAAGACTGACAACATTTATTGACGCTCGAAATATATGCCCACCAAAACTGGTTAGGTGCAATTGAATGAATTGTTATTAATGACTTACGAAGCGGTAATTGATAAAGAATTTTTTTTCAAGGCGGTACCTACTAACTTTTTTTTTTAACAAATCACCGAAAGTTTTTTTAAAATTCAAATAAATAGCTGGAAATTTATTTGTGTTTAATCGAGAGAATCTGATGAATGTCTTCCGAGAGACAAAGTTTTCGACCACATTTTCCACATGTCCTTAACATAAGTAATTTTGGCATGAAATGTTGTTGAAGCGTGTATGTAAAAACGCCACTGGCAATTTGCAATCAAGCAATTTGTTAAATAGGTAAGCAAGCTCCTCTTGCTAAAATCGGTGTCTGAAAACAAAACCGGTAACTTCTTTCGTAAAATTGATGGTGAAATTCTTCATGAATCCTTATAACTTAAGGAGTTGTGCCGAATGTTTGATTCAACAGCAAAATATCGGGATATAAATATTGCTTACATACCTATATTCGTTCCAAAGGTAGGATTCCACTAATGTGTTTCTATGGACGCCTTGCCAATAAACATTTTTAGATTCGACTCAAAGTTGCAGAAGTTCTAGTTCGCAATCGTGAGCTTCAGTAAATTTGAAGTCAAACTTAAATTTGTTATTGGTACTTGCAAGCCTTTTAGAAGGCAATACTGCCCTCGTTCTATTCGATTTTCTTTGGAGCATTCCCTATTTATTTGAGAACTTTCCTTTCGACCTTAAATTTTTCGCCTATTTCGTCAGATTGTAAGAATGCTTGAAGACATTGTAAGAAGGCGTTCTAAGTTGATTGAAGTGCGTGTCAGTTTCACGGTTGCCAAAAAAATTAGCGACCAAAATTGAAAAAAAAAGTTACCACACCAAGTTAAAAGTTACCAAAAATCTTGAAATTGGATAAAACACACCGAAAGAGACAAAAAAGCATACCCTATCTTTTTGAGCCAATATGAATACGATTTTAGAGCTTTTTCAGATTTACGAACTTAATACGCAAACATTTAACTGCAGTGGAAAAATGTATACACATGGTTAGATTTAAGAAAAGCGTAGAATTCACATCATTTTATTTTTATTTATAAAACACATTTTTAAAACATAAGGTTGTAATTTATTTAGGTACATTAGTCAAGTAGGAACTTTATGAGTCTTAAAGCAGTTAAACAACGGCTACTATACTCACCATCTGTCAGAAAAAGAAAATGAGTGCATTCAGTAAAAAATGATTCATGATATTTTGACACACCGACACCATTGTACATTTGTCCAACTTCCATGACATTTTCGCACCGGCATACTGATTTTGAATATTAAATTCAAAAAACCATTTGTTTTTTTATTTTTTTTTTTTTCCAGGTCAAACGAACTGCCCGTCGGGCTTTGATGAATCCGAAGAGGAGTGCGGAACAGCACGAAAACTTCTGGAACTACCAGGTGGTGTGTTCGCTGCCCTCGGCTGTATAGCGGCGGCTATAACCGCCTGCTTAATATTCTGCATATTTGGCCTATTGCGGAAGCGTAAAAAATCCGTTGTGCAAAAAACAATTCTCAATGGAACACTGAAAAAGGACATAAAAAAGGATTCACTATTTATAGATCCGGCTTCCTGACACGGGCTTCAGTCGGTCGAGTACATACACGTCGACCGGGAGACCACTGTGTGATATGTTGTATAAATGTTTAACTAATATTACATCAATTATTATATTTAATGGAATTATGCTAATTTCTTTTTAATATAGTCCTTATCGTTTCTTTCAAAGTTCTTTTTATATCCAAGGACATGTTAGGAGTTGACGATGAAGAAGATTTTTAACGACACAATCACTGCCTTAAATTCAAATATTTCCAAAAAAGTGGTTATTTATTTTAATTTCGTTTATACTCTATCTGTTCTTAAATGAGGAGTGTTTTGTACCCCTGAACCTATTGATCCTTCCATAAGCCCACTAGAGTGGGCATTTCGTTTTATAATTTATAGTTAAGTATTTATATAGAATGAAAGACGAAATGAGTTGAGAGAAGAGAAAAACTATTGTAAATTAGGTACCTTCGAATAAAATAAAATAAATATTATATGCAATTGTATAAATGTAAAACTAAGCGCATGTAATTGATATAACAGTTCTATGAAATCTCGAGAGTGTTGTGATGAAATTTCACATAAAATTGTTACAAATGAACCATACTACATACATAAGACACACACACATGTTTTGGCGAGTTATGTGTTTATTAATTTTTAACCAAGTTGTTCATATGTTGTAAAAATGTCCAGTCGAATGTGTGTTTTGGGTAAACAGCTGCTATAGGTTGGAATTAGACACAACTGTATAAAAAAAGATATTCATTATTTATTTGAATGGTATGACCACTTTAGATCGGCTTATTTTTTTCCGATATCCTCCGGCAAAAATTGGTCGGAGTGAAGCAGGCACAGAATTATGTGATTTATGACGCACTAATATAGAGCTTTAGCCTTGGTGAAGAAGATGATAATAAGGACTGTATTGAAGTGCATCTATCTGCAAGTTGTGAAAATGTGTCGGTAATTCCTAGGAACAAAAAATATTCGTTATAATATTGTAAGACAATATTTCAAAACAAGAAAATAGTTTGCATGTTTTTTTATTTTTATTTAAAACAATCCTGACATGTTCACTGCAAATAAGGAGGGTGGTTTTGTAAAAGATGCTAGAGTACTTGATCTAAGGTTGGCATCTGCTTCCCATGTACAATTTTACTAAAATACCTTCAGGGAAATTGAGAATTTAAACAATTAAACATTTTTAACCTTAAGACTAAATATTTTCTAGGTCACAATATCCGATTTTGTATGGAAAAATGGAAAATTTCGCCATTGTGAGTGAGTTCGAAAAATTTAGCCTGGACACTAAAAACGATTATTAGTACAGCGGAATACGTCAAACAGAATTCCTTGATATATAAATGTACAAAAAACAAAATCTCTCAGAAAATGTTTATTACAAATAGAGATATGCATTTGTTGAGGGTATGTTTCTCTTAAATTGAAATAGTCTTTTCAGCTCCTTATACTGACCGACAGTTTAAGTTTCAGAGTAAAATAAAAGACACGAAACTGATATTTTGCAGTACATATTTACTAACGAATCCCACAGAAAACTGAATTAATTTTATAAATTGTTTCTGGTTTTGGAAGCTCTTGTTCACAATTTATCTGGAAGAATATGTAAGCGAACTTTTGTTTTTAATTGTTGTCTTGTTAAGGTCGTGAATTTAAATTTCGTAATATTTTCCTATCCTATCTCATGGGAGTAAGAGATTTAAAAATTTTAATGTTCCATTCGGAACAAAACAAGAGGGTTTCCTCTCTGAGATAGATTTTTGTATGACTTCGGCTCACGAAGAGTATTTTTCGTTTGCCAATCAGACAGGCGTTAGACTTTTTTCGTAAACAGTTTTAAGAAATAGCAAATATTTTATTTTATTTTCTCGGTCTCGAAATAAAAATCATCTATCTGAGTTTATCTCATCTGATGCTGTTCGAAACGCCGCAAAAAAGTTCAGGGCATGTTCATTTGCCTTTAAATCTCGCAAGTCTCCGGAAACCCAGAAGAAAGTCACGCTGTTTTGGCCACCGATCTGATCGATGGTCTTAATACAGTTCCATACCTTTTTGCCATCCATGACTCTTAAACAATGTGACGGTGTTCGATTCGCTTTGAGAGTTTGCCATTAACCCACTCAATTAAAAAAAAAAATTTATATATTATGTGCCCTAAAGGGAATATGAGATATTTCAGATTGCGGTGGGACTCAACTGATGAGTTCTTTTGCTTCTACAGTTGGACAGGATCGCATTTCACCTGTGATACCAGGAATTTTTAGAAAGTAGCAGAGGGCAGTAATAAAGAGCCAACCTTGTATGCAAATTGATAGATTTACGTTCAATGGATATTTCATCCATAAAGACTCATTTACGATGGACCAATATTTTTTATATGACTTTTAGAAAGCAGGATGTCCTGATCGTATTCGGACATCATGAGTTAATAAGTTAATAACGCTTAGTTCAAAGTTTAGTCCTATACAGTCAGTAACCATTTCGCTTCAAGCTACTGACAACCCCGCGGACAGAAACCATTTCCATGCTTGCACCATTCTTACTTAAATCGTTTACTTTTGAATTTCCAATGACCTATCCCTGTGCCATTTATTTATGAGGAATATTTTTAATCCTGGAGCATTCATGTGCACAATTTTTATTTCCACATGACACATATTATTACCTACAGCTGTGTCCCACTATACTACTATTCGAAACAAACAAAATTAATTGCACAATGTAAATAAAATACATTAATTTTTTTTCATTTCACCCAAAGCAAATATTATTTGTATTAAACCTATGGTAATAATAAAATAATAATTAGTCAGAATCATAAAGAAATTATTTCGGAATGAATGCAGAGAAACTTGTTGATAAATTAATGCAAACATTATAGCCAAAACGCAATTTGGGGAAACAAAAATATTAAATTACCAATCAAGCCCATAAAAAAAGAAACCCTAATATAAGAACTCATTGATTTATTAAAAGTAGGTAACTTATTAAAAGTACTTTAAAAGGAAAACTGATACAAAAACCGAAAGTAAAAGCAAATAAACAATTCCTACCTAGGTAATGAATTATCTAAATTCGTTTAGAATGATAACAAAGATGTTAATGAAGAAACAAAAATCGAAACCATATAGACATTTATATGTAAAATTAGGAAAATAATGAATTACTAAAAATTTAGATGATTTTACTGGCGTAAGGGTGCATAAGTGAACACTGTTATGAGAACCATACACAGATTAACTCACGTAAGTAACACATTAATATTAAGATTGTAAATTTAATCGGTTTTAGAAACGCACTTTATACAATTATTATAGAAATACATACTTATAATATAAGTGAGGTTAACAGGTGACGTTGGTTATTCCTTTTTCTTTTCTTTTTTTTTTGTGATATTTTAATTTATGTATAAAAATATGAAATAGTTGAGCGAATGAAATGTGTTAAATTCTTCTCAAAAAAAAAGTTTGCAGAGCAAAGCAGCGTGTTCTTACGTCGCACGCGGGTATACAAATTTTAGTCACCATTAGACCAGAAAGTGTGGTAACAAAATGGTTAATATAATTCACGGCTTTTCGTAAGTAGAACCTATCTGGTAATCAATATCGCTTTTAATTTTCTTATTGTGGTTACAGATAGAACCTTCCTTTCTTCAGCGGAGCCTGTTGCAGAAATTATTTCACACAAATTGAGCTTTGCTGTTGCTTTCTCTGTTTCATTTATTAGATATATATAAAACGAATCAATATACTCGCAGGTAGGTACATTCCCGTATGATAATTCATATGAACATATTTGTTAAATTAGGATAAATTGAGTCTCCGTATGGAGAACTTGTACCAATTAAATCAAATATTTGAACGACGTATCAGTTTTTTTTTTTTTTTTAATTTTCAATTGTGTGGCATTTTTCATTGATTACTACAAAAGCGTTCCCTAAATTGTTCGTGAGTGTCTCTTTCTGTCTATCCCCACCACTGCCATTTTGATTGTCTTTTCCATTCTTACTACAAAAGTAAAGGAACAAACTTATTCGCCCCGCTCCGACTCCGAGAAAATGTGACTTTTAACCAATATTGGCCCAGAAAGTATGGGAATGGAAACAGGCCTAAAGTGATGAAAAAGTTTTAAATTTTTCAACCAACAACAACTACTGTAGCTTTCAATATGAAATGAAAAATTTATGATTTGTTTTGCATATTGACAGATGATTTTCATTATTTTAAATGGAAACTAGCTAGAAGTTGTCATCCTGATGAAAGCAATTACCAAATTTAAAATTGAGAATCAATCACGATTTTCAAATGCAAAACGAGATTGTCATATTGAACGTCACAATTAAAAGAAATTTAAATGATTAAAAGAATAAATTGATTTATCATTAAATTTAAACATTTAGTTTGACCCGCTGGCCTCTATCCCAAAATGTCTTCCACCTGATGATTTCTTCCAATTCTGGCAAAAAGGTAGATTTATACACCCTGTATTGTAATTTTATAAAACTTTAAGTTCTCTGGGATTGTATAAATAAAATTGGTAACAAAACTTTCAACATAAATCAAGCAAAACACTCCGTCAAAAAAGGGGGCAAATCGACCTTTCTAAAACTCTGTTCGTTGCAATTGTCGCCAACTCCAACTTTGTAAGGCGAATCTCCCCCAGAAAAACGCTTTTTCTAATTAATCTAGACAAAAATAACCCTCTCTTCACATACTCACTGACTGTGCTATTCATTGTCTTAGGAAAGACATCCTCGGAGATGAATTCGTCAATCCAACATCCCTTCCTGACATACAACCAGAGAAGATACTTGTCTTATTGAGTGTCTATAGAGTTAAGAGATGGCTCTAGGAACTAAAAGGGAAGGCACAATAGGCTCCTTTAAGAAGCCGCAGTGTCAGAGCCCCTCGAAGGATCTCCCGCCTCTAATCTAATCTAATCTAAGGCGAAATTTTAATTTTGTTCACATGTCTTCCTTAAAAAATAGAAGAAGTCGTATTTCTTTTGACTACAGGGGTTTCTAAACTGAGATCTTTCCACCTTTTTTTTTTTTTTAAGAAACATAGTACCAACTGGCTATCCGGTTTTCAGTATGAAGATAGTCAATAAAATGGTAGACTTAGGTAAATAAATAAACAATACTTGACAATTTTCAGCTGACAACCTGCAATCTTTTAATATGACAACCGTCATTTTGTTCAGTGTAATCATTCAGTTTTACATTGGACATTATGGAGTCATTAGATATCAGGAACAAAATTTGCTCTGCTGTTTTAAGAACGCTCTTGGAAAGCTTACTCATAAGGCCTATATCATTTCACTAGCATAAATATTAAAATTGTCTTCGTTAGACAACGATTATCACTGTTCGAAATTGTACAACTCAAACTCAAATTAGTGTCGAAAAATAACGCGTGCAATTTTTTGGTATGAGTTTCCACTAGAAGATTAGCTTGCGTCATATTTGGGATGAGAAAGATACTTGGATCGCACTCCTTGAAGAAAAACACTCAAACTCCCAACATAATGTCGCTCTTCATGCTTGGAAAACAAGTTAATATAGTATGCCTCTAAAATCTTCTGTTTTAATATCAGTTTACATTGAAGAATTATAGCGAATTATCGGTCGAATTAAACGAGCTGACATACATTTAACTGAAATAACGACGACTTTGTTAAATATTTACCTACCAGCAAAATAAAGGAAGACTTTATTCACTCCACCGCCTTCCCCAATTCGACTAAAAGAACTCACCCGCATTGCCACTGCCATGTGCGACAAGAACGCTCCGTTTACTTTGCAAACTACTGGAACAAACAATACCACATAATGTCCTTCAATTCACAAAGGCATTCGATGAGAACTTATGGTTTTCTCATTTTTCCTAATTTATTTCTAAAGATCCTGCATTATTTTTGTATTGAAAAAAAAGTGTATTGGTCAATGTGAAACATGCCAAATGGTGCCAAGTAAAATGAAAACGAAATGAATTTAATTTAAGACGATAAACAATCACACACTGCCGGTTGATGGTAAAGTTTTAGTTGAACAAATCAAAAATTGTATGATTTATTTTTAATACTCAGTTATTTCGAAATAACAATTTCACTGCCAATCCGAACGATTAAAATGTGGACAGTTTCGAAGAAAAAATTAAACGTAAGCCAAACAAAAAACCGCCACAGAAGAAAATAAACCATCGACAAGGCAAAACCGAAAAAAAATGTTAATTTTTTTTTTTTTTTTTTTTTCAAATAAATACTATGAGACAATTAAAAACTAGTGACGTTGCTTGAATGTTGTTTTCACTTATTTTTAAGTTGAATAATTATGTATGCTCTAACAACTTGTATGTAAATATTAAAGTAGTATTTTGTATTAATTTAAATGGGTATTTCACTTTAATTCAATTTATACATGAAATGTATTTATGTAAGAAAACAAAAATTAAAAAGAATACAAAAGAAAACTATATTTATTATTTTATGAAATGATGCACTGAATCAAATAGTAAAAAAAAATTAATAAATTATATAAAAATTATTCAAATTGTCAGTTTTTTTGTTGTGCTGAGTGTAAGTGGTGGTGGTTGTTGTACATGATGGAAATACTTCTCCGACAATTCGTAGTGCATACTATTAGGAGGGCATTTCAACTGTTGTTACTTATAGGAAACAGTAGCGCCCTTCGGAAAGTGGACGTCGTACTTGCTTCATATGCGTACCTATACTTATGTCGGTGTTTTCAATATTTTATTGAATATAATTACGATGCACTTACTTCAAAAGTAACGAGGATCTTCTTGAAACAAGACGTGTGGGCCGATTTTCTATTAATACGAAAACAGTTTATCTATATACATAACTAATTAAGGTATATAGGAACCGAAAAGTAGTTTCAGCAATTATGGGCGATAAAGCTCTGAACTTACAGAGTTGGATTAATGAGCTACAACCTACATGTTCAAAAGAGACGTACAACCGCCAGTGCTCTCTCGGTCATCTAACAAAAATGCTCAAGTGTATTTATAAAGACTGCAACAATGCAACATGTCCACTGATCAAAACATGTCACTTCCTATTGCATAGCATATCAGCAAACATTTAATTCTTTCGGGTATCTCACATAGTTTACATAACTGAGAGTAAAATACTTTGAGAAATTTCAATAGCCGTGTTTTTTGAGCTTCGATCTCAGCAAAGCAAAGTAAAGTAGGATTTTCAGGAAGCAATTACAACAATTATTGCGAGTCTCGAAGTGTCAAGTATGTATAGTGTAGTTGTCAATTAGCGTGCTGAAACGAAGTACGGCCAGTCAAATTAGCTTATTGCAAACTGGATACAGATCGGCATATCTTCGATCAGTGGGTCTTAAAATTATGGGTCAACGCTGACGGGATAAAGTTTATACGATATAACCTGTTCCGATTATACTTTCGCGACACAGTAACTGCGAGGAAGAAAAGGTTGTACGCTCTATCGGTTAATGAGGAAGTGGATGGGATAAGCAAGACGAATATTTTCTATTGACCTGGTAAAAAATGGTAAAACCCTAGATTTGATAGATACCGAGCTGTATTTCCGTTTGAAATGATCCATTATGAGTTGCGACCAACAAAATATTAGGTGTAAACAATTTAAAAAAAAATGTTTTCCGTTCTTCTTATTACGAGTAGTTGAATTCAGTCGTAAAATACAACACAAGCTGGTATTGATTGAACATTTATTTCAGCCAAATCATAGTAAAGTAAACAAAGTGAGCAGAAGAACAGCAATCATATGTTTTAAAAGGTGGTATAAAGTGGTGTGTGTCTCACGTCTTTTAAAGGTCTTAATAGCTAATTAGCTGCTGTTGTCAAGTCATTTCCTTTCCACTTGGGATGAGTACCTCGTAAATATCGGTCTCAACTAGAGTGTGGTTTTTGTAATGGCGAGCTGTTGATTATACTCGCACTTTAGCTTTGCTGAGATTGAGCGCTGCTAGCAACCTTTTAATAATTCTGTATATTTTACTTAAAGCTGCCAGCCAACTAGTGGTCGACATAAACTAAAAAGTGAATTGATACCTACTTCGAACCATCTATTGTTCAATACATATATTAATCATTGTAAATGGAACACTCTCTAAACACCACTAAACTTGACAAATTTAAAAGAACAGACACAGACTATATGGGAGCTTCGATGTGCCGTCAGACCGAGACCCTCAAGATCAAGATCAAGATGTTCAATATTAGAGTTCATAAATTAAACATCTTGATCTGCACAAATGTTTTGTAGGCAGGGTGGCACATTTAAAAGTGTTTGGATGATGGTTCGCAAGAAACTGTAGGGATTTACAGCTGTTAAATTTCAAAAATCGGGAGAGAAATCTCTCAATTTCAATTCAAGTAACTGACCGGTTTTCTTACAAAAAGTTTAAAAAATGTCATTTTGACATTTGACAAGGTTCTCTTTGAATGCAGCATCTACAAAATGAGTAGGAATTGAAATTTTTATAAGCTTAGCACCATTTTGAATGCGCTGTTTATGTTCTAGGAGAAAATTCAATTAGATACCCACAACTTCTTCCACCGGAATCGTTGAAAACGAAAATAAAAAGAGTTTTACTTGTCAATCTTTTGAGCTGTCACTTAACTGTCAGTTCTTATTTTCTAATTTTTCAGTAAGATGAAAACTACGAGAAAAATTAAAAGAGGGTAAATGGATCTAGGTATCAAATTTTTTTTTTTTTGTTTTTTTTTTTTTTTTTTTTTTTTTTTTTTTTTTTTTTCAATTTTCTCAGTAGGTATACGTGGTCGCACAGTTTCTTGCCAATTTTTTTTTATTAATTTTACTTTTGCAAAAAAATACCCGGACTAACCTATTATATTATTTTATTTTTTTATTTTCTCTATAAATTGTACCTATTTATCAAATGATTGATGATTTTGTTGTCTTTTTTCTAATGTTGTTTATTTGATGATGTCCAATATAACTTTTTCTGCAGAACAGCAATTCTCTGTATCTATATGGAAAACTCCCCGAGTTGTGTTCAACTTCGAGTGAATAAAATGGGCCTAAGTCTTCAACTGTTTTTTTTTTAACTTTCTCCATTACGTAGTAAGAGAAAGATATTGGTTTCGTACAAAATTTCGAACTCAAGATTTTAATCAATTCTGATATTACGATGATAGAGGAACTCAAAAAAGTGGGTCGCAAAATTCTGTCCGGTCTGTCCGTCTGTCCGTTCTTTTAACGGGCCTACAGCCTAAACGGCTTCTCGGATTACGTTCAAACTTCGGAGTTGGAGTTTTTGGGCTTACAGTTCGGGAGGTGTTTTTTTTTTGCAAGGTAACCTCAATATTAATGGTACTTCCCATACAACATTTTCGTACCAGTTTGATTTGATCGAAAACGGCTCTAACGATTTCAACCAAAATCGATATTTAAGCTTAAGTAGGTGAGGTTACCAGGACTGCGTACCTACCCAGTTTTTGGCTAAAAATTCGAACAACGGAACTTTTGAAATTTCGACATATCTCGAAAACGGTCTATACGATTGTAGCAAAAATTAATTTCTAAGGTTATGTGGTCATTTATAACTTAATAGCAACCTCAGTTTTTCTCTATATTATCGTACAATGGATTTATGAAAAGAGTAATTTTTTAAAAATACAGTTTTGTCTAGTTAACTTAAAACGGCAATAACGATTTTAACCAAAATGCAAACTTAGAGTCAAATTGATGTTTTCAAAACTATTGTGTCCTTAATTTTCAATTCGAAACACCGAAAACGCTAATTTTAGAAAATGCTCATATCTCGAAAACCCCATCTTCGATTTCGATAAAATGTCAAAAACGAAGTATTTCTATAATCCGGAACAATATCATACAGTCAGTTGTATTTTTCCAAATAAACATTGCAATATTTGCAACTGTTTATGTCTGGATAGTTTTACAAAAACAAAAACTTCATTTGCACAGCACACACGTGCATCGGGATATTCAATTTATAGCTACTAATGCAAATTCACAAACGCCTGAATTATTACATAATCTTTCTAAAGATATCGGTCTACCACGAGCAATACTTCCAATAATTGAAAACTTAAATCATATTCCAATCAAAATTAAAGACATATCCTTAGGTCAAAAACAGAAACTGCTACTGGGTACACTTGTCCTGTACTGCGACATTGCCAGTTACTGAGAGCTTTAACCTTTAAAAACTTATATTGTTATTTTATATAACTGCCATATGAGATGAATATCCAATAGAAGATTTTGTTTTCTTTTGTCTAGTATCGAGAAAGTTTCCTTCGACCCAGTCGTGCACTTTATTTTATTCGTTGTGAGAATATAACTGTCATTTTGGAAAATATAAACAAAAACACTCAATCATTTGACTTCAAATTTGAATAGAAGCTCTTGCGTTGATTTCTTATTTATATTTCGACAGTAAGTCGTATAATCTCAGTTTGTTTTATTTGAAAGGAAAATCATTTTATTCTATCGAATACTCTGCGCCAAATGGAAATGGACACGCTGGAAATATTTCGATGCGCAGTTGTTATTGTCGTCTTAGTACTGACTTGTATAATCTTTATACTAAGAATGTTAGTATAATTCTGCATCTGGAAGCAATCAAATTTTGTGGCTGACTTTTCATAGAGGTAAGTGCCTTTTTTTTATATTGATATTTTTCTATTGTTGCGCACACATCTCGTATTTTTGCTTTAAATTTAGTTTATCGAATTGGAATATGTTCGTAGGTTAATAGTGATTTTTGGCTATAAATTTTCATTTCATTGTAAAAGGGAATGAACAGTTTAACCAGAGATACAAGTCCTTCATCTTTAATGTTCGTGTGCGATTGGGTAACACAATATCTATTTTTTTTTTTTTTTTTTTTCAATTTTTCTTGCTTTGTCTTTTGGTGGCGGTACTTTCAGAACGTGCCTATATATGGAATGGATATTTTTGTTAACTTTATAGAGCTGCCTGTAGTTCCTCGTGCCATGATGTTCAGGTTACCCTTACAGGTTACAGCCAGTCAGTACAAATTTTCACTTCAAAAACTTTTCCAATGTTGTTAATTTTTTCTTTTTCTGGAAGAGAAAATCATCGAAAGACTTTCTTGAGGTTGAACGTAGAACGCTACGAAAACTGCAATAGTGAGGCATCTTACCTACCCGAAACTAACTTTCGTCATCCCGAATGGGATAATCATCACCTGATTGTTTGAGGAGAGAAATCCGCCATTAATTTGTCGTGTTTCTAAACTTTGTTTATTTTTAGAATATTAAATCGTTTCTTGGCCTTAGGTACCTATTAGATCAAAAACTTTAAGCCACTGTTCTCCTCAATATTCCTTTCGAAGAAGTCGACGAAGTGTCCTCCACGTAATTTTTAATGCAGTGTCGTTTTCTAACCATGTTCCGGGCTGAATTTTTCGAGGCCATTGTACCAATATGTAAAGATCCATTACCTTATCCCCCCTATATATTATTTCTGTAGTTTTGTGTGTGTTTTACCTCTTGCATAGTTCACACGCTCAACCAATCTTAACAAATGAAGTGTCAAAAAAAGGATATCTTCTAGGTGCTTATCTTTGCATTTTTACAATCTTAAGGCATTAACAATTAAAAAAATTGAATTTCACTACATTAAATTTCAACTACGCAAGTGTGTACAAACTGTGATTCCGGGAATGACTTCATGTCATGGAAGCGAAGATTTTGACTTCAAATTCAAGGCAAAAATTATAATTCCGCGGATTCCGATGATTTGCCTTTGGTTTTCCAGCGCCTTCAATTGCTCATGAGTATCGCTTTCACTATGAGAAATAATAAGTCGCAAGGACAATCGCTGGATAGTTGTGGCATCAATTGTTGAATTCCCATGTTTTTCATTACATTAACGTATTTGGGCGGAACGAAGTTCGCCGGGTCAGCTGATATTATTAATTTTTACTACGAAAGTTGCTCTGTTGATAAAGCTGAGCCAGGAGGTGGACTTACATGTTACATATCTGGTTGAATGGCGACGATGAATAATTTACCGGCGCGTACCTATACTTCACAAGAACATGCTTTTTGCAGTGTCGCTTTTTCCTCCTTTTCGAATGCTTGTAGTTCAATCAGTACAAATGCAAGTTCTTCCACAGAATGTTTTTGCCTAAGTTCCTCATTTTCGGGGAATTTTTTAAAAATGTTCCCCATTCCATATCCGTTTTTTCCCCACTTTTCCCCCGTTTCAATTCATTGAAGTTAAGACGTATTTTTAATATAATAAAAATTAGTTTACTTTTATTAGTTCATCTGTTTTTAAGAAGGTATTACAAAAATAAACAAATAATATTCAAAGTCTTTCTGTTTAAACGATAGTACAACATAAGTTAAATTAAAAGCAAATATTGCAGGTAGGTTGAATAGATTTAAAAGGCACCATTCATAAATAACAAGGCAGGTTGAAAGTAAATTATAAATTTAAAAGCTACATAAATAAAAAAATATTTCAGGTACTTCAGCTATAAATTATTATATTAATTCAAGTTATTAAATATGGATACACTAATCGTTATTGGACTGGTACATTATTTTTGTTATGTAAATCCTATCATTTTTTATCGATGCAAAGATGAACGCAGCTTTTTGAACAGCTTTGCAGCATACATTTCGTCTGTAAAATTCCGCAAAGTTTATCAGTTTCGAACTAATCACTTACCCCCGTATTATTAAAAAAACGCTATCCGCTCTCTAACACGTGTTTTAGCTGGCAGACGGATAGTGATAGTGACCCTATCCGTTTGTTAACTTTTCTTATTAATAAACATATTCCATCTACATATTAGCTATTCGCTCTTTATCAGTGTTGAACACACGGCAGCAGGCAGCAGGCAGCACTACACGGAATTGTACTAAACATTCTAGTACATCTGTCATATTTCATTTTTCAAGCGGTTGTTGCGCTCAGAAATTCACCGATGCTCTCTCAGATTCTGTCTTGTAGAATGTTCAGATGTCACGCCACGCGTCATTCGAATATTGATGTCTTGTCATTTGAAAATTATTCATGTTCCCAGGATGTGAACCCAAATTTATCTACACAAATTTGCAAACCTAATAAAAACAAAAACCTTAACATTTGGTATTCGTAACACCGAAAAGGATTCGAGATTTTGTAAAGTCCCTCACAATCTCTGAGTTAAAAAGTTATCCGCTCTCTATACGCCGAATTCGGTGAGTTAAGTTATCCGCTCGTTTTTAAATGTCAGTGAAACCAAACACACGTTTATTAATAGGAATTTGAAGCTAACATGTGTGTTAGTGCTAACTCGCCGCTGCTCGTCGTTTATTAATACGGGGGTTAGATTCTAACAACGCGGTGATGTTTTTGTGTTCGGGAGACATTTGAAAGTTAACTACACGAGTTTTATTTTTAAATTATGCAAAATGAATAAACATGCAGGATTTTCGTTTTTCCCCATTTTTAGAGCACTTTTCCCCATTTCCTCCATTGAGTGAAAAATTCCCCAAAATGGGGAAAAATCCCCACATCTGATATCACTGCTCGGGAGTCGGAATCGTCAAAGTGAAGTTCGACTTATTCCGAATCACTTAGTGAATCAACTAATATTGTTAACAAATTGACAGTCTTTTGCATTCTTACTCTTACTACAAAAGTGATGGAACAAACTTACTGTATTGAAACAATGCTCCGAACAGCTGTTTGAAAGAACAGCTCGAATTATTTACAAATAATTGGTAGGTATACATTTTAAGTTTGACTAAATAGGCCACTGACTTCAGTTATAACGCTTTTTTAAATCCAGCATAGATTGGTTAGATCAAAGTTTCGGTTTGCATTTATGTATTGTGTTAAAAATTTGCAAATCTTCCTAATCTCTAAATGCTTTCGTGTCTGGTTTTCTTCAGCGATCGCCCATTCCCATTCGCCCTTAATAGTTAATGTTACCATTCACACCTATTCGCTCTCGTTTATCAATTTACATCATACCGAATGAAAATGTCAATACCGCTTGTGGAAAACACTGCGCCTCTTATGGGGATTGTATAGCTAATCAAATTTGGCTCGTTTACACGCGAATTAGTGCGTAATTGATAAAAATTAAATTATTTGCTAATGCAATGCTTGGGTAGGTTAGATAGCTTTCAATAAAATTACCAATTCAGCAGAGTTTCCAAAAATTAAAAAAAAGACAATTTATATTAAATGAAGTACACAGCAAAAAAAAAAAACTACGTATGTGCAAACAAAGAATGACAAACAAAATTTAATGTTATAATTTGTAAACATCATCGCTAGTGCATAGTCGCGAATTTACACATGTACAGATGTACACATGTAGCTCCCTGTTTTGTGTGACAACAGTCGCCACGCGTAAAACTACTCGTGGTTGATTGTTGATACATATTTACATGGAATTTTGCACAGCAAATATCAACAAAAAGCGTTGGGGTTGGGAGTGAAAAGGTGGAAAGGTGAAAAAGTACAATTCAAAATTGCGGTGCCTCGTTTTGTTATCGCTTCAACGTTTCACATTTTGTTTTGATTATGTTTTTCCGGTGTTCGCTGCGTCTGCGATAATTGGAACGATGGAGTTCATAAAGTACTCGTTTGATTTACAGAACAAAATGCAGTAAGGGTGAACAATTTTGTAGTACTTTTTTTTTTTTTTTGTTGAATGCCTGTAGCCATCAGAAATGCTGGAGCTGTAGGTAAATGAAAAATACCACAATTGGGGGAAGTTAAAATCAACTTTTTCCGTTTGGAAAGTGGCATACAAAATAAAGGAGAATGTAAATATACTCGTACCTATAGTATGTAAATTGGCGCTGGTGGAATGTGACAAATTAATTTCTGACCATGTTCCGGCTGAATTTTTCGAGGCCATTGCACCAATGTGCAAAGATGCATTGGGTTTTATATTATTTATTTTTATTATGAAAGTTGTTCTGTTGATGAAGCTGAGCCAGGGGGTGGATTTGACATACCGACTACTTTACCGGCGCGACAACAATATGCTTTTTCCAACATGACCCTGCGGGGACGAGTGGATAGGTCTTCCTTCGTCACATTGTCCTTCGTAGATAAACTCGATGTTTGTCTGAGACGTTGATGGCCATTGTGTGTAATATTTGAACCGTAACTATTGTCCAAGTTAAATTTGGATGTCGTTACTTTCACTTGGTGCGGTTGCGAATAGACAAACGTTTTTACTATCATTATTGTCCAGTATAAACCCATTACTCTACCGTCTGTCTTCGCCATTTAACAGTCAGCAAAAGTGTTGCATATTTTCCAAAATATCGGCAGTCCTATGTGCTTTTATCTGCATGCATGTTCGGATCGTATGTGTCCTTGGGTTAACTGCTTGATTGTCTCTCCTCATAATAGATAATCTAGCCCCGGTAGTCCTTCCCTCTGCGAAAGGATGGTTCTCCCAGCTTTTTTAATAATAGGGTTTTAATTTCTAATATCTGGCAGCATTGATGCCATCATCGGATTTGGATATATGTGGCTGCCGGCATATCTTCTCATCAGTGTTTCGTCGCCTATATTGGAAACTATAACATTGGTGGTGGATGGTGGTATACTTGTGATGTGTATAGGCACTAACCATTTCTATAGATAAATATAAATCTCAGATTTCTCCTATATTATTTAGCTGAAAACCGATTAGGTATATGTCATTGTTCGGGAAGCAATAGCTACCTACTTTGTTTTTAACGTTTTATCGCAATCGAAAATGGGGTTTTTGAGATATGAGCAGTTTTTAAAATTAGATTTTTCGGTGATTCCAATTGAAAATTAGGGACACAATAATTTTAAAAACATAAATTTTACTTGATTTTGGTCGCAATCGTTATTAGGTACCGTTTTCAGGTAAACTAAAAAAAAAAATAAAATATGCTCCCCGTATTAAGTTATAAATGACCACATTACCTTAGAAATTAATTTGTGTTACAATCGTTTTACGTGATATGTCGAAATTTCAAAAGTACCGGTTTTCGAATATTTAGCCAAAAACTGAGTATTCAGTTATGGTAACATCACCTACTTAAGCTTGAATATCAACTTTGGTTGAAATCATTAAAGCCGTTTTCGAACACTTGAAGCTGGAACGGAAATTTTTTATGGGTAGTACCATTATTATTGAGGTTACCCTACAAAAAAAAAAAACCCCGAACTGTAAGCCCGCAAACTCCAAATCCGAGATTGAAAGTAATCCGGGAAGCCGTTTAGGCTGTAGTCCTGTGAAAGGAAGGACAGATCGGACAGAATTTTGCGACCCACTTTTTTGAGTTCCTCTATCACCGTAATTTCAGAATTGAATTTTCTCTTACTACGTACTGCCTCTTTGAAGTCGCTTCTTAAATTTAAGACACCTATAGAAACGTACGTAAAATATTTCCTGAAATCAACTTTTAGCGTGTGATAGGTATCTCCAAAATAGTTCTGAGCATATGACAGTTACTGATGCCCTTGTTCTTGTCACTTAATTCATTATAAACGCTATAAGCACATGAACAAAGAATTGTCACTTTTTGTCTGTTACCCAGTTCAAAAACTTTTCAGAGTTATTCCTACACAAGCTTAGAGTTAATGACACCTATGAAAATCAAGTGCCAAAAGCATGGCTATCTGACATTATCACAGTTGGCTTTGTTTGCATCGAGCTAAATTTGCACACATCTAAGTTTGGAACACATTTCAGCCTGGAAACTGATCACATTTTTACCCATTGATTTTGTTGATTCCAGGTCATAGTCCTCCTACTCCAGCTCCTTCATCAGATTTTGAATCATCAAATTTTAATCCTACTTGTTGCTAAGCTTGGTAGCAACGTTCTTTGTTTGCGGTTTCCGAGCGGCTGGTTGGTATGCCTTTTTTATGACAGGATTATAGGTGCTCTCCGATGCTTGTTGGAATAAACTATCGAATTTGTGCGTTCAAAGAAAATATTTTATTTGGCAAACCGAGAATAGAGCCTTCAAGAATTTAACAAATCTATATAAATCAATCTCAGGGGTGATATAAGTTATATTATATACCCATACCCACCCAGCAATGATCGCATACTCGTCCCTCTGTTTTAAAGTCAGGGTCGTTCGTTCCGGTAAAAACCATACCAATAACCATTGTCACCGCGAATACAGGTGCCACATTCTGTAAGGCGAAACGATCAAACGTTTTCGTGCGCACAAATGATTGGCCATATGTTACACAAGCAACTTTCTTCGAGCACACGAAAACGTTTGATCGTTTCGCCTTACAGAATTTGCCCCCAGTGTTGGTGTGTAAATATCGTACAAATGGTAGTTCCTTCTATTGTACTGTGGTATTCGACGACTTGTTTTGTTGACCAGGAATCTATTTGGTTTTACCACCCGAGTCCCGCTTGTCCCTTGAAAAACACACATTTAAAGAAACCTATAGCTACAAGCCTGAACTTTATGCGCACTTTACATACTCATAAATATTTATTTAATTTTTATGTTCACCTAAGCTTCAGGTTAACACCATAGAGTTCAAAAGTTAAAGCTGTCCCGGACAAACAATCAAATTAATAAGAACAGAACTTCGCCTCTTGAGATCATATCCAAAGAACAGACTCTTGGCTTTTAGCTATCTGAAAATGTTATTGAACTCTGTCTCATTGCAAACCAGTTTGTGGGGCCATTTTAACTTCCATAACGTAATCTTTTTTACGGAAAACACGGCCACATGTGTAAGAAAAAAGATTCAAAATCCACCAACTAGCCAGTCTTTTGCATAAATTTGCTTAGTTGAGGAGAAGGTATATTGTTAATAGCCTGTGGCTGGAGAATGGTCCATAATTGACGCATCAATCTGCAGCATTCGTAACCCATGACATACCGCCGGCTATTAACTAAGTGTAACCGCAACCTAGCAGTCCGCGATCACCGGACGATAAATGGCCATTGTAATAGTGCATTGCTTCGTGCGCTCGCCATCATATGACAACAATACGCGTGCTGGCCATCAGAGAAGTCGGAACCATTCGTGGCGTAATTTCTTCAATCAATGGATAAAAGTGAAACAAATCGATTATGAAATCATATACGAAGTACGGGATTATCTTGATGATTTGAAGATAGACTTAATTTGATTTCTTGTTTCGTTATTAATTGCAGCGGGGGCGAAGTGTAGCGTGCAGATCTCCAACGCCAATATGATGAGGGTGTTACGACCGTATTGTATAGAAAAGTAAACATTTATAACGGTGAATAAAGTTGCCGCTTTGAAAGCGCAAACACATTAAGTACTCAGCGATGAATGGAAACTCTTTTTAATACTTTCATTGGCGCTTCAGGGAAATTAGTAAAAGTGATTGAAGAAAGGTGCGATATCTTGACTCATGCTCGCAAAAGATTCAAAACATTTTTTTTCCCCCTTTAACAGTATGTAAATTAGTTTTGTCAATTGGCTTAATTGGCTAAATATGTCGGTCGAGCGCGAATTTAAATGTTTTTTTTTTCACCCTGGGCTATTAATGGCGTAACGAAAATGATTTAACTATATGAACAAGAAAGATTGGGTATGGGTATAATGTACACATAGATTAGGAGAATAAATTGCGTTGCTTGTGGTCAATTTTGTTTGTGGCAAAGAGTTCATTTCCCTCATTTATGTTTGCCAACAAAATGCGGCTTGTTAATTGTTCCAAGCTAGTAGAAAAATTGAAAAATTCTCAACAGGTGGCGCTGTAGGCGGTCATTCCATTTGATAGCACATTTGTTAGATCTTTTTTCCATCAACTGTTCTGAAACCACATACTGCAGGCGAGATAGTAGATAAAATGCAAGAAATTACATCAGAAGGTTTTTTCCTCTGTCTGACAAATATTCGAAAGTATAACTGTCTTGGGAGAGCATTTTAAATTATAAGTTATACAAAAATTTCTTACATTCTTACAGGATACCTATATTGAAATGTTTTGCCAACTATTTACTTCTATTCATTTATATATCTTTTACTTTTGACTAAAAAATAATAATGACTTATGTGTTGGCCAAATCACTAATCACCACAAAGGTAAAAACTAATTCAATTCTATGTCTGCGTTTTTCCAGATTTTTCATTTTACCACAGAAAAATGTATAAAATTTTGATTTTGCCAACTTTCCTTTGGAATTTACTTTTGCTACACGCAGAAATTTAAACCTTAACCATTTTTGCTCTTATAAAAAAAAAAATGGGTTAAAATTAACGAAGTCTCAGTAGAAAATAAACGAGTGTTTGTTGTTGAAAACTAGCGAGTTAAAAAGTTTAAATGCATACCTATACCTACTGTTAAAAATAACACCCTTTATCAGTTGGTATTGTTCTCGTCTCATTCAGCAGATCGCCCGGTCTGTTCAATCTTGGTTATCTCTAATCATTGGTTATTCCAGCTGGTAACCAGCGATTGTGTTTGTTCAGGAAAATATTAACCAGAGAATCAGTGGTTTGGTTACTTAACCACAGAAATCGATAACCAGACGATTTTGGCCGGTTAATGAGATTTAACCACTGATTTTCTTTAATTTCGTTTGTTCAAGATTTTTTAGGGACTATGTAGGTATTTATTTTGACGTATATGCTATATAAAAATGTGCAAATTGTGCAAACAAAATTAAAAATACAAATAATAGAATGAACGAATTACGAATATGGAGTAAATCCATAAAATTTTTCACATCGGATTCGTTGACGTTTGTCAATTGAAGGTGCGAGTATAGGTTTCCAACAAAATAATGAATGAATAAGGATTATTTTCAACATTTTAAGCCGATGAGAGCTCATAAATTGAGATAAAGCACACGCAATAGATGAAATATTTTAACCAAATTTATTGGGTATTGGTTTTGGATTACAAAAATTGCTTTTTTGTCTCACAAAAACAAAGTTTCATTCTTCAGTTCTTAAAAAATTGTATTTTGACATTCTTTTTTGTGTTTAGTAATGTGGTAGGTATTCGATTGGGCGTTCTCAGAGCACTTTTTATGTTCGTTTGGTACTTAAACAAAAAAAATATCTTTTTTCAGATTACAGTTTTCAGAGCACTTTTGCGATTCTGGATATATTCTTAGACTAGCTTCAGATTTACCAATTCAAGTGCGTTTGAATTTGACAACTGATGGAGTTTGTTTAAGCTTTCGTGAATTTTGTCTACAGCAAAGAAAGTAATTGCATCGTGTGAATTTACTTTTGTAATTTATTTGTGTATAATAATGTAAAAATCAATCGGGACGGTAAATTCGAATGTTTAAATACAAATCAACACAAAAAAGAGCAAGTGACGTTTTCATGTTCGATAGGCACACGAAATCTGAAACCTGAGAGCAAATCTGAAGAAGCCCAATCGAATACCACATAAGATAACTAAAAATGAATACTTTCATAAAAGATCGAAATAAACAAATCACTGATTAAAAACAAAAGGACCCGAAAACAAAAAAAAAATTAATTTTCGGTCAATCACTGAACTGACAAATAAATTGGTAAATGAAACGAATTGTTGGAAATCTATGGTTTGGTGACCGAAGTGAAAAAACTCTCAAAAGAAAAAAATATTTTGCTCCGCAAGTCATTTTAATATTTCATATATTTAAAACTTGAGTGACATTTTTTTGAACAGTAAAAATAATAAAAAAAAAAGAAAAATTTACAATTCCTTATAAAATACTTAAATATTATTTACTTTTCATTTAAACTCATGTTGTGTTTTATCTATATAGATTAGTTTTAAATTACCTTCTTAAATATAAATTAGTTAGTCTTTAACATGTTGAGGATTTCCTTGTTAATTAATTAAGAATTTATATTATCGTTAAAATGAAAGCATAAATTATTTAAAGAGGACTGAATATTGCCTGGATTTGAAAAACATGAGTTAAGTTTCATATTTTTTTAGTGTATATATAACCTCTCAGTCTAATCCAAATACCTATCTTAAAACCAATTCCCAACCGCTTAATAAAGAAATGCGTAATACTTATTATGCCTCCTCGCTTCATGCACCAATAGCAAAACGAATATCAATAGTAATAATAATAAAAGAAAAGTAGTTGAATAATAATGCTCATAATCCCAAAGACAGAAAACGGTTCCATTCAGTGCAACCTCGTCGATTGACTGCAACGCCAAAACTATGCGCAGGTAGATCCTAATGCAGGAAAACTACGAGATTGACACCGCAAAATAAATATCTAGTTATAAACAATAATTTGTCTTCAGACACAAAACACCCACAATCGCACACATAATTATATAGAATCTCTGGAAATTGAACGCTCTCGTCCCCGAATCTCGTCTTGAATAAATACAATCGTATTAAATTTGGCAAGTCCACACATCGTTTTTGAACCGGACACCTACGATTTCTTCTCAACTGAAAACCTTCCGCGTTTGATTCAAACCAAGTTTGAATGTAGGCTCGGCATAATTTCACATTTCTCCAATGCAACGTTAAACAAAATAGTCATACTTGCACTATTTTAAAACCGGCATCGTTCCTCAGGCACCACCGATGTTATGGTCTACGGTGCCGGTGGGTTGCTGTAAGTGTAACCACTTCTTGCATTTCTTCTTAGCCATCCACATCTACCAACTACCAGTACCAGGTGCGCCACGGTTAATGTGAAGTTCGTTCACTTCCATTTGCTTTGTTGCTGCCGTCGTCGTCGTCGTCGTCGTCGTGTATATTTCTGTACAAGCGGCGCTCTTCTCACTACTCCATACCTTGTCATCCGTATTGTAAAGCAGTAGGTAAGCCAGCCACGATCCAAAAGGCGGTCAAACTATACTCGAAACAATCAGTTGGTACGCGATACTCAATCGCTTAAGACGTGCTTTTCATTGAAAATTCGGCTCCGAAGATAATCGCCATATAATTTTTATTTTAATCGTTTCTCGGTTGAAACTGTGTGCATCCGCGCCTATTTCGTACTTGTCGTAGTGCTCGCCAGTTTTTCCAATTAAATTCAATTTGTGTCAGCAGTGCGTTTTAGGATCCTGTCCACTACTTTGTATGAGCTTACTCGCGGACAAAAAATCCATGACGATGAAAATTCGAGATATTGAGAACGCGTTCCGATACAGACGGATACCTTATCCTAAAAGGTGAGTTTCTAGCCCATAGTCACAGTCAGTGTGTTTTTAATTCCCAGCTCGTAATATGTGCCACCGAAGAGAATGTGCTGTGCACATGGTCACAAGCTATGCATCCAATGGGATCTCTTGGCTGGCTAATTTATTTGCAGCGCTGATACTAGAAACTGAGTACTGCCTGCTGAATTAGATAGTTTATTGGATTCAATGACGTGTTTTGTGCACCGTTTAATCGAAGAATTTATGCCTTGACTTGATCTAATTGAAAACCGGTATGAAATGATCTGCATTGGAGAATGGATTCATCGGGAGTGCTAAGCAAACAGAGCCACAGTTCCCATAGTAAAACATAGAGGCGTTCCTTGCGATCAATTGAAATGGAAGAGAACCAAGAGAAAGAAGAACAAAAACCCATAGATAATGATAATCCACGAATATGGATGTGCGCTGTGTACTAAAGTGACGGTGCGGCCGCGCAGCCAGGTCGTTTATGGACAGATTCTCTCTCTGAAATTGTGCAGATTGTGCAAGTGGTCAGGCTTTGATCTAGTTTTCTTGTTTAATAGGTTTATGTATTAATTGGTTAGCGTGATGTGTTTGTTTGTGCGTTCTTTTTTTTATGGACGTGTATATTATGGATGGAGGTGATGTGCGATCCGAGATTGCTATCCGCGGTCCGCAGCATGTTTGGATGTAATTTTGCGGCTGATGACTGCTTGAGGTTATTATGCGTTCGTGCAGTTTGGACTTGCGTACGATAGACAAAGTCATGTAGCATGGGGCGGAATCTGTTGATATTTCGCAATTTTTCCCTCGCATGGTATATGGAATTTGTGAGCGCAGCTTGACATTATTTTGCTTTCAGAAATTGGGCTGGAAATGCAAGTCCAAAAGTGATTACCACCCATTTGATGATTGATTGGCAGTTTTTGTCATTCGCTATGCAAACGTGTTTCGTTTGGTATGGTCTAAGTCGTCAGACTTACTTTTACTTTTTTGGTAGTGATAGGTATATACATTTATCGGACTTGAGCCGCATTGGCCAGCTTCATTCATATAGCTGGCGTGCCACCTAAGGTATTGCCGTTCTTTACTGCATTGTACCTTCGGAGCAAAGTCAAAGTCTTAAGTATGTTGGCTAATTCTTAGCGTTTATGAATTTAAGATTTAGGCTTCCATTTGTTATTAAGGACAACTGAATCGAGTAACAAACTATTAAAATTTAGGCTTCCATTTGTTATTAAGGAAAACTGAATCGAGTAACAAACAGCAGAAAAAGAATGCATTGGAACAGGTTGATATTAGCTGCAGGTCATAAGTAGAAGGTACCTACCTATTTGCGGAACTACTAAAATATATTCATAAAACTGCACTAGAAAAGACGTGAAATATAACGAATGATATAATTTTTGATGTCAATCACAATACGCTCTCAAGTTCGTTATATTGATCGACTTTTCATACTCCTTTTTTTTAAAGAAGGATTCACCAAAAAATTTGTTTATTTTAACGTTTTTATTTAAAGTTAAATTGAACGGATGATGGTAAAGTCATTTAAATAATTCCAGGGCATTTTACCCAATTTATATATACGTTCGCTGTATCGGATGGCAATTCACAATTCGCTAGAAATACTAAAGAAAACTAATTCGCTATATCGAATATTTGTTATAACGGATTTATATATACCTTAAATAAAATATATGAATTAATAGCATGCACAAAGGTTTCATGTTGGACCCTATACGATTAGATTTTCACTACCCAGCGAGAAGAAAACTTATTGGAGTTTTTTTCATGGGATTGACTATGGAACATCTCACTGAGCCATGACGGCAAATTCCCAAATCTTAAGTTTCAAATTGTATAAACGAAAATAGTAAGGGTTGCGACAAAGAATAATGCATAATATACGACCTGTGCTATTAGTTATAATCTTTTCGCATTTGCACTTCTAAGAAATATACCCAAGTGGACATATTATTTTCATTACGAGGTCATGTTAATTTTATTTAAATAACACACTGTGGTATCTTAATTGCACATTTTTGTCGCAGCTAATTGCAAAAAAAAAGTTGTTTGCAGAAGTAGGTAGGTTCTATTATTATTTACTGAAGAAATTAAGTAGCATTTCGAACACTCGGCTACATCTTTGATTATTTTAATGAAAATCGGCTACATCTTTGATTATTTTAATGAAAATCGGTTGCAGAAATAATTTTTAATTATACACATTCTTTTTTTTTAAGAATATATTAGAGCGGAAGTATTTTCCTTACCTTTCGGGTTGGATGTCTCTCTGTAAATACTTGCAGCATATTAAATCTATATTAATAGCCTTTGAATAAAATAAAAGTTTAAGTTATATACTTACTGTTTTAAATTATTGTAATTGCTCAATATTTGTATAAATTAAAAATTGATGGATTTGCTTAAATATTTATTTAGTTCTTTAGTTGAAATGACTATTTATTTCATAAAAACATAAGATTACTGTTCACCAGAAACTAAGTTTCTTATTTGAGAAAATGTAAACAAGGTTTTTTATATGAAAACAACGTGAGAAACAATTTTTTTTATGTTAAAAAAACGAATCCATATAAGAAAAATAATTTATTTGACGTAAAAAAATGCTTGTTCTTATATGAGGGGGTTTTTTTTAATAGTAGATTTTATGAATGAAGGTTCGTTTGTTATATCCGAATGTTTATTATAAACATGTTTCTTGTATTAGCTCATTTTTATATGGACATATAGAGAAAAGGAAAGGTGTTTCTTATAATAAGCAAACACATTTTTACTATTTAAATTGTTTTATTTTGAAGAATAATTAAATTTAAAATCCACCATAAATCCTTTAAATCTATAATTTATCATTTTTCTGATTTTTTTTTTTAAATCTGAAGTGACTGTCTCAAAACACACACAACCAGGTGTCGCATCACTCTCATCAGACATCTGCGTATTTCGTTAAAAAAAAAACTGTTACTTTCCTTGACACATACACATGCCGTCCAATACTTTCCTTTTTTTCTCGGCACTCTTATGTTTGTACGTTTGTAACTTTAATGTGTATTTTTCAAACAATATGAAAGAAAAAAAAATAAATATGTGAAATTTTTGGACGAATTATTATAAATTTAAAAATATTGAAACGCCTTTAAACAAAGTGCTTGAAATAAATACATACCCTGACATTTACATCAGCTTTTGCCTTGATATTTGGTAAATCGACATAAGTTGGCTTTTGGAATTAAATTTAAATCGTGGCACCTTCTGTAGAAAAAATTTGTTTAAACGCAGTTAATAACAGTATTTAGTCTTTTGAAGTTGCAAAAATTGTATTCGCTTGGTATATTAAATACCAAGCACTTCAGAAAATGTGGACGCTATTGAATACGAGGATCGTAATCTTTCATAAAGCAAAACCATCAAAAGAAAATAAGTGCGTTTGCTCTTGGACTTCATATGGAAAAGCCACCACGCTTATAGCGACTAGGGCGGTTCACTTCACACACTATGGAAGTTGTTTCCATCTCGACTTTTTTATGGACATTAATTACTTCAAGTGTCATTTTAGAAGCAACGCTAACAGTGGCGCCCAGGCATAGGTATCGTTAATAATAAGCAAGCGCCAAAGGTACATAAGGAACTACGAACCCATACGCAAGTGACGTTTTCTAAAAAAAATAAAAATAGATCAATACTGCAGCTGGAACAGCAACTTCTAAAATTTCAACAAATACGCTGGTTAAAATTCAAACTATTGCTAGCTGCATATGTTTTATAAATCGTAATCAAAATATTTTGTACCTACTCAACGGTTTTGAATGTAATTCTTCGCAAATGATGAAGGGATATTTTGAATAGAATGATGTAGCATTATGCGGAAGCTGTAAATCAGCATTACTCGCTCAAAAGATGACTCTAACCAAGTGTGATTTTTGCTCCGTTCAATAAATAGGTTAAAACTTACTGAATCTCTGTTAAAAAAAAGACGAGTATTCTTCCGAGATTGATAATTTCAATGGAAAAATTAAGTTTCTGGATTAATATCAAGTGGTTAAATTCTACAGAGTTAATTTGTTATTTACGAACTACGACCGAGAGAATTTGGAGGAAATGGATAAATTGGCTAAATTTAATTGAGTTCCCTTAAACAAGTTGAGTCGATATTTGAACCCACCAACTCTGTAGAAGCTATGTAAACAGTATTACTTGGCAGTTTTTAACTGAAATTTTGTTGATAAGTGTATAAAACAAAAAAAAAAACACCACATATAAAAAAATTTTATAATGCATTTCGCTACTGCTCGATTGGTGAATCACGCGCTCTCTGCAGTGCATTGTGTGTACCTATATTTTGTGCATAGAGTAGGTACCTGAGCTACTATGATTTGATGCTGTTGCTGCACCCAAATTTGCCAATGATTAATCAAAATTGCGAGTACCTACTACCAGAGGTACAGTATTTAGCTCCATAACTTATTAAGCGAGTTGATTTGATGAAAAGCAAATCCATTCCCTCATTGCCTTGTTAACCACTTACCTAAATATTTTTGAAAGATCGGCTAGAACTGTTTTGTTATATTCGGGTCCATGGCCACAAGGGCGCATTACATTAGAACAATATATACTATTAGAACTATTCCAAAAACAGTCATTGCCAATCCGATGATAAACACCACGCTGTATACGGGTGTTTGTTAAAGTTTGGTTTATTGATACATCGTGGAACATATGCAATATTCACTTGAGTAAACACCGTTTATTTCATATCTATTGAACTTTGTTTAGTCTAGCAAAGAAATGTTTTTTTTTTTTTTTTGGTTCTGTATTTTTTTTAACCCATCCCGGTCTTTGACCGAGTATATAACATTCAATTGGAAGCCCGTGGTCAGTCTGTTAGTTAATTGCTAAAGCGTGGCTTACAGCTGTTGTCTATTCAGTTGAGTAAACTAGCTATCAGGCTCATCAATGTAGTTGAGTTACTTTGTAAGTCGATTTGCTTTTAGTTGGTTGAAAGGGTATCAGTTTGGGTTAATTTTTTTGGCAAGTGCATTAGGTTTGTTCAGTGACGCAATCACATTACTATTGCGTTCACGTAAATTTATCATTTCAACCTTATCTCTGCATTTAATGAGTTCAAAACAGGTGAGCAAATACAACAGACTACGTACATATCTGTTTGACGTTATGACTTATAAGAGTTCTGAAATGTCTCAATGTTTATAGAGTTTAGAACTAGGTCAAATTGAAGTAGTTCAGTCATTAGATTGTTGTGAAACGTTTCGGGAATAACAGTCATGTCACTCCCCGTGCATATTAAATAGTGTTTAAACAAGGTCATGTCATGGCGGTCTCTATTAAATGTTGATCACTTTCCATAGGATATTTGATGGAAGTGCAAGATGACAAGTTCGGCATACATATGAATACGAATAACATTTGACATCTCAATTTTTATCTGATGGGTTATGTCCCCTGAAGCTGCTATCAAAGATTTTACTATATCAGATCGTAGCTTGCGGAATCGAATTTAGACGAAATTATGCTGTTAGTATTTGGTTTCTACAATAAATATTTGCATTACCTCAAGGATGCAATAGAGTTTCTCTTATTCCATATTATTTCATAATGATAAGTAGATAAGGTATCACGCCCTACTCCACGCAGCTTGTGGGCGAAATGCTGTTCATTATCAAATGTCTAATTTGACTTGGCTTGTGATGGTTGTTGGTGTGCTAGGTTACCTACTACACACGGGGACTTTCAATTTCGACCCAGGAATCTGAAAATAAGACGTTCCTTTACTGAGCCACTTTTTGAAAATATTGGACACCGATCTGAGAGCAAATTGCCTTTCAATTTAGTCGCTCGGAGACTACCCCAACCAAGTATTTTATTGAGTCCTCGGGTTTTTGACGCATCTAGTGCATTCAACATACTTGATTCTAAAATACTGCCCTCTGCCCTCGTGCATATTGTCTCATACAATTTATTTAGGCGACTAAGCAATAAAAAACTGGACATTTTTTGTAAAATACCAGTAGGTATAAATTGCTTAATGAAAACGGATTTTCATTCCAAGACAATTTCAAACAAATATTCATACTGAACATGACGGAAAACAGTCCATCGAACGTCTACGTACATGAAGAAAAATTAAATGCATTATATAGTGGAATTCGCTAATAACGTCCACTTTCCTATCATTTAGTTAGTTTCATTTTATTTTAAGCTATTCTACCATCGGATATAACGTCGTCGTATATAAAAACACGTCTGATATAAAGACCAGTTTTTGGAAAAATATCAATCATTGTCGTCGGTTATAACGACGGAATTAGAGAAAATGGAAAAAAACCTCACGTGTATCTGAATATTTCTTGTTTATTGTTATTTTACAAAGGAACAGGATAACGGTTTGTGGGGTCTCGTCGCAGACGATCAGTCTACATTGTGTAACTGTATCCCTACATTATGTTTCTGTTGAACATTATGGCAGTTTATTTGATGTGTCACTATCTTGATGGGCACTATCGAATGAAAGCGACTGTCGATTGTTAGTAACTGAATGATTTCGACTATCGAATGATTTTTATCATTGAACGAGAAAAGTTGAAGGAATAAAATCATTCACTCAAAAATGCTATCGAGTGAAAAAAGTAGTAGTTGAATAACTTTTCGTTCATTACTATTTTTCGATAGTAGAGTGAATGATTTTTCCAACTACTATCAAATGAACGAGTTTTCAACTACTATCGAATGATCGAATTTTGAGCAACTATCGAGTAAGTCAATAGTTTTTATTTGATAGTCTCCAATTCTAGCCTGGACAACTGATTTAAGATTACCTGTGATTAACGCGGCTTCAGTAAAAAGTTTTGTATTATCTTTCGTTTGGAGGCAGGCGAAAAAAATAGTGTAATTGCACAGGAGCTTGGTGTTTCACACTCAACCGTATCCAAAGTATGGAAAAATCGTGAAAAAAAAGAATAATTATTTTTTTTTTTCCGAAACTCTAAAATAAACTGAAAATTAATGTGAATTAGTTAAATTTAATAATAAAATGAATTGCTTTGGTTCGTAAGTGCTTTTTATTTTTTTCCTGAACATTTGAGAACGGCAGTCGGATACAGCGATCGCCCGCCGGTTATAACGACCTTATTTCCTCGATTCCTTCACCGTCATTATAACCGACTTCTACTGTACTTACTTACAAGCACTTTGAAAAGTCAACATTTTTGTTATGATTTTCCAATTTTTTTGATATGGAAAAATGTAAAATTTCACTGAAGAAGGGAAAAAAGAGAAAAAGTGTCCCACCTCCATGCATGGACTACTTGAGCCGAGGGGGAAGTAATCAATATTTTTGAGTAGTCCTTGACTACAGATTTTCTACTTGTGATTGCATGCGAATTCGTTTGAATACACTGTGATACACTGTGATTCACTTTAATACGCACAGAAAAGTTCCTTGAATACACCTGATTTGATTACTTCCCCCTCGACTTGAGCAGCTACAGGGACATCTAGAGCTGAAGTCGTTTAGGAAGAAATTATTTAAAACTCAAAAGTAATAAGAAATAAATTTATTTCAATGGCTAACTAAGCGTTTCTTGTATTAAAATATCGTGCGGTTAAAAGATCCGCAATAAAATTGTTTGTCCCTTCCCTCAGGACTATTTGTTCAGTTAGTGTTCAACTTCATTGACAAAGCTGCAAGCGAATCATTAAAATGTTCCCATGACTAAGTACCTACCTACACCACATAATTAAATATCTAAGAAGTGGAGTGACTGCAATTATTATTGTTGTCGTACAATACTCAAATATCTACATAGCTGTAAACCATTGTTGATCGTATTACGTAAAAGGTAAGCGAAAACATTTCTGTATCTCCCATTGGATATTACCTTTAAAGAACATTAAACATGTATACATGTACCTATACCTACCCAGAGTATTCATGAATAACTATAGGTGCGCACATGCTACACAAAATTGGTTTAAGTGTTACTGAAGAAAATACGAATTCAATTTATTTACTTATTTTACAAGGTGGTAGCTATCGCATGATGTTTCAAAAAAATACGCCCAAAAGACACTAATGTGTGTTTATGTGTGACATCTTTTTCGAAGTTGATAATTCTATGTCTATGTTTGGTCGGATTGAGAGAAATCATACAGCTATTGTGCTCGTAATGTTTTCTGGTTACTTCTTGTAAGAAAAGAGAAGGTATATCGGCCGGCAGTTGGCATTCTTGCTAGCTAATGTATTTTTTGAAAAATGAGTATTCGGGGTGCTAATTGTCTTCTGCGGATGCTTTCACTTTTACGAAAGAGTTACATTTTGATTTGCTTCCAGATTTACTCTCCCTAAAGACAGCAATTCGCAAGATGCCTTAAATATATAAATACTCGTATGTGTAGAGGAGGAAATACGTAACTACAATTTTTTAATAGCACATGTATAACATGATAATATAGTAGACATCTCAGACGTATGTGTGTTTTTCGTATTCCACTTTGGTAGATATATTGATAAAGTCTGTTACGGTATCTACGCACAAATTAATTGGTGTTATTATAAGCAAATTAATTGCACCGCGAGTAGTTAGAAATTATCTCTTTATGTTTTTCATTATATAAAGTAATACAATTTTAAATAAACAAGTTATAGTGGAGCACCTTTTGATTTTATGTTACCCTTTTAATTGATTGCTAGTTGCTGCTATAGCAAATCAGGGTATTGAATTGTTTTCAATTTTATAATGTAAATATGTAAATCGTCTTGCACCTGTCGTATAGGTACTAACCAATCTCAAATAAGCTCATTTGAGTATACTTTTCTAAAATTGTCGATAAGATCAAATTTAATTTTAAGGTTTTTTTTTAATTTTAACCAAAACATTTTAATCTTGTGGTTTCTGTGACATGTTTCACTGCTTTTTTTAAACTTGAGTGTGAATAGTTGTTTTCCACTGGTCTAAGTGTATTAAATCAACTAGTTTTGAGCCGTTTTGCTTAGAAGGATTTTGCAATGTTAACTGCATGAAATCTCCTTACGGCATTAAAGACAAAAGCTACCTTCAAATACTGGGGTGCCAGCACGTAACTTGATACAATCGAGTTGAGTCGAAATAATCGAGCGTTTGTAGCACCTAATTCGGTTCAATCGTTTGACCTCGATTGTATCGTCGCAGTAGGCAATATAAACTGAAAAATGACGTTTGTAACAAAACTTTATTCTCGATAGAAAATACCTTTCGTTTTTACTAATTGAAAAATGAAAAATAAGCAAAATATGGCCATTAGAAATTTTATCAAACTAGGAGACTCCATGGTGCACAAAGCTGTAACACTGGTGGAACTGACGTGCTTCTAATGTTGCTTGGACAATTTAATGAGTTGAAAATCATCAAGAAACATTCCTTGTTGAATCTAAACTGCATCAAAAAACTAAACAAAAAAATAATAATGTAGGTTTCATTCTTTTCTTAGTCATTAGGATAACTTACGCCTTTTCAGGCAATTCTAGCGGATTGTTTATATCTCTCAAATACCTTCTTTTGATTTTACCATTATATTCTTCTGCATCCTCACTCTCTGACTAAAAAAATATCATATTTAATGCCAACTGAAATAAATGATTTGCAAATTCCAAATTAAAAAAATAGCCAATTTGACACTTGAAAAAAATATTTTTTCTACTTTTAAGTAGAATTCACAATCAAACTCGGTTCAAGTTACATGCTACCGAAATTTATTTGTTTCGAGTTGGCTGACGATGAACAAACCTCCTTTGTATCAAGTTACGTGCTGGCACCCCTTGTATGACTGACATGGTGACTTCGTTCTGAAAAATGGATTTGTCATGTGGATTATTTCGCAGCGTATTTGTCAAAAGTATTAATGCTTTATTAGTCCGAGCGCACACAGAAAATTTTCCCAAAATCATTTCCAAAATATTTTTTTTTATAGTTTTAGTAAAAACAATTTCCAAGTAAATAACTGAAAAATATTATAACAAACGTTGTTTGAATTTGTTTCCAAAAAACTAAAAGACATTACGCCATGTGGTTTCTCGCATTTGACATTTAATAATTCGATAATCATACATTTTATATATTGAAGAAAAATAAATAAATAAGTAATATAAGTCAATCAATCATTCAATGACGTGTGAAACTGGAACCAAGTCTAGCTTCTTTGAGAAACTGAAGAACACATTTTTGTTTTGAGGGCTTAAATACACATATTTGGAAAATATGTTGCAAAAATTATGTCTGAGGAGCTGGGCATCAAGCTCCTAGGCAGAATTCCTCTAAATCAGTTAGCTCAAATGACTTAAAAATGGTTTGAAATACATCTACCATATTTTACTGCCTCGAAAATGTTCTGGTAAAACATTATCGAAATCGCTGTAATGTCTTCGTTTCGTGAGTACTAAGTCTTGAGGAAAACATGGATAACATTTTTTTTTGCTTCTATAGATTGTGTTGGAACTTACTTAATTTTCCTTCGACAACTATTATTGAAAGAACTTTCTCTGCTACATAGGTATATATGAAATATGTTCGGTCTCATTTTTTAAAGGCTTCTTTGATACTAATCGCAGTGGCTTATTAGCGGTTAGTGTGTTGGACTACTACAGGTTCGAATCCCGCAAAAACCCAAATTCCAACTCAGGGTTTTTTTCACTGCGCCACCTCTCGCGAACGTCTGACAAACATCCGGGAGTATAAGTGTCTTGAAAAAGCTTCTCAATTAGCCGTTTGGACTCGGCATAAAATTGTAGATCCCTTTATTAAAAAAACAAATTTGGGCCATGAATTTGGGAAAATTTACAACTTTCAACTTGTCAAAACTTACCTTTTAGCGTCCTCACTTTAACCTGAATCTAACTACTGACTGTTTTTTGTTAAACATTATCTCGTAGTTTGTTCATTATATTTATAACGATTTCTTTGCAATTAAGAAACCTTTTGCCATATGTCTTGCTGCCCCTAAACCTTATTTCCACCATTTCCAGCTCTTGGAAGTCACTGAAAAGTTTATAATAAAGTGGAGAAACACAATAAAACCATTGGAGAACTGAAAAATTATATTTATTAAATCTATTCGGTAAAAGTTTATAAGTTAAAGAACCTGATGAGAATTGTGCGCTTATGAATATTTTAACAAAGCACTTCTCCATTATTGTCTTTACAAATTTTTTTGACTTTTAAAGGAAAAAGATAGCCCATCTGTGAAAGGATGGGCTTCGCGGAACACTTTATTGGCTGAATATTCAACTGTCAAATACAACCGTCAACCACCCCAAGTTCTAGAATACTTAACCACTACTTTACATTTGCCCATTAAACGGTCAAAATCAACTACGTTAGGTACTTTGCTTGATTACAAAAAATGGTTACCTCACTTTAATTCCAAAATCCGATGGAATACGTAGAGTCGTATCCCCTGAGAGTATCCCTGGAGCATCTCATCAGTCTTGTATCATTTTATATTTAAGATTTGTCACATTTCATATTCTCATCAGTCATCTCACTCCTCCTCAGTTGTTTTTGTCTTATTTAGGGCTGAGTTCAGGTCAACGTGTTTTATTTGTCTACTATCTATTTATAACCCTTAATTTCCACCAGTAGTACCTACATAGTGAACAGTGCGATTTAATTATTAGTCAGCTTTTAAATTATTAGTTGGAAACTACGGTATATCGGAATATTTTCTGCTCAACTTTGTTAATATATCTCCACTTTTTGCGCCACATACTGCTCGCTCAGGCGATAAATTTGAAGAACTTCCATCTATCTCTGCCCATATTTCTTTACAATACTTGGAATTCCATTTTTTACTTAAATTGTCAGGCATGTCAAAATATCAAAGAGACGTCAATCGAAGATATTTTAATTATGATCTACACTACAGGAGACACCGAATCGACCTTTTTATTCAGTCATTTTATTTTCAAAGAGATACCGTCGCGATATATTTACATGTAAGCCATTTTTCAAAATATATGACGCGTTACAATCATACCTATAAATTGTAAGAGAAAACACTTAACGTCATTCTTCGTTAAAGAGGCTTGAATTATCCGCAATATAAAAATTTGTCTGCTAGCATTTCGATTTTTCATATGTCTTATGTTTAAAAATACCTTCACAATTTGAAAATGTAACAGTTTCAATTCGACAATAAAAGCAGTAATTTAACATAAAGCGTAAGATAAAAAATCATTTCTGTTGAGGTCATGCTACAACCAAACCCACAAACTGACGAAAACAATTGCTTATAAATTGACCGCAATGTTGCAATGCACTGTCAAAGGTACCAACAGCAAAAGAGCATTGGGGGAAATTACCTGATTGCTTTTCTCAGGAAGCTACAATTTTACTGAGGCACATTTTCATGTGTTTAAAAAATAAGGAAATCATAACAAATAAATTACACAGGGGCTTAGAATAAGACCCTGCCTAAACCAAGCTTCTCACAGCCATTCGTTTGTATAACTTCTTGTTTTTGGGACAGTTATAGCCTGCTAAAAATCTAAAGATCTAGGTAATTTGTGTTTTTCGGGGGATCAAACGTGAGACCTTTGACACTAAGCAATGGGCCACAATATTTAAAATTAGTTAATTTAATGTTTTCAACTTATACCATTATATCATTGGAAAATCAAAAAAAAACTTGCGCGACTGAGTCCCACGAAACTTTCTTGTTCATTGCAACTTGGTTGGAGTAGATACCTATATTATTTCAAATTAGGAAAGTGAGAGTCTGAAATCTTAGAAGCGCTACACGATTAAACAAAGTTTGCATGTAATATCATCATCATCATTAGGTATATTAATACGTGAACCTGAACATCCAAGGTTTCCGTATATTTATTTAGTATTTATTATGAAATGAGGAGAATGGAACTTACATCATTCGAAAGGTATAGCCCAAACTTAATGAAACTTAATTGAAATATTCACGCGCAGGTCGCTTTACATAAGATATTTTACTGTCTTTGCGACACAGAAAAGGGTCTTGCAACAAAGAATCAATTAAAATTGAGCGCACTTTAAACAATTAATATGCCCCGCTTCCGAATATATAATTCTATCGGTCGACGATCGACATTAACAAGACTGATTTCAACACAGCATCGTCGTTCGTGTCAACCTTTGCGCATGTGTGCACGCCCAGCCTCGTGAGGAGCAGGTGTCATTATAATCATTATAATCTTAATATATTTCTATTTCCCGCTAATTCCAAGAAAAAAAAATAAACAAAAAATTATCGATTTCCGATTTTCAAATTATTTTTTAATTTATTCAAGGTAAATTGCACATCCCTAATATTAAGACATGTGTCAAACTAAAAGATTCTGTCACAATAAATTTGGGTTTGGGTCGAAATTCGGGCGAGGTCAAAATTCAGCTTTCAAAATTCTGTTTTACAAAATTCTGCTTACAAAATTCTGCTTTACAAAATTCTGCAAATAAAAAAAGGTTTGGAAAATGTTAAAAAGTTAAATGTTATTTTTATTTTTTATGTAAAACATTCTACCTACCCACTCACTTGTTATAGAAGAAGAAGTAAAAGGAGTTTTGTTATTGGTTTTAAGTTTGTTCTCTTGGTTTAGACAAATATTCCGTTAGAGAGTGAGTTAAAGTAAATACATCTGTAATTAAATCCAATAAAGGAAAATAAAATAAAAAAATATTGCCTGTCAGAATTTTGTTAGACAGAACAGAAAAATAACAGAATTTTGAAAAGCAGAATCTTTGCGTTAAAAGGCAGAATTTTGCAAAGCAGAATTTTGAAAGCAGAATTTCGACCCGCTCCCTAAATTTTCAAACTTGGTTATTTGATTGTGTACCTAATGTGTAAATTAAAAATAAAGTATAAAATCAAACAATAAAACACAGCGGATTTTTAAAGATCAACGAGAGTGGGAACAACTTCAAGATAGAAGAATTTATCTATCAATGAAGAGTACGCATTCATTCGATTTGCTGCAGTAATTTTGAGCCTTCTGTTGAAATACTTTTGGCATTTTGATGAGTAATAAAAGACTGATCTATTGGTTTTTATGTTGTTTTTGTTTTATTAACAATATTACCTGAAGTTTGTATCAAATGGATTGTTTTCATTTTTGGTTTTATTATATTTCTCAATACTTTTAATTCGGCGATTAATAGCAAAGGAGATTTATCAATTTGGCGATTTTCTATTTAAATTTGGCCATTTTGCCTGTGATAGGGAATTTCACTGGAAACCATAAACCAACAGCACTGCAAAGTGTGCAGAGAGTACATATTTGTCCACCTCTGACCCTCTGAGAGAAGGGATATTTTGCACTTCTCAAACATTTGTGGATAAATATTTATTTAAATTTTATGTCCACTGCGTAGGTAGGTATTTTGCAGCATTAAAACCCACTATTAAATGGGGCTCGCACAAATCGTTTGTATACCTAGTCCCTTTCCAATAAATTTCTAACGGGCTCGTGGTTATTTTCAAGTGAACAGCTCGTAGATTTGACGTGTATTTATATTTAATTTTATTTCTAAATGGCAAAAAAAGATAAAGTGGAGAAAAACATTAACAATTTCATTTGAACGAAAATGCGCCTAAGAGAAAATATCCCCTTAATTCAATTTTTGATGCGCAGTAGGGAGGGACGTTTCAACTCCTTTTGGACAGACTATACTGTGTATAAACAAAAAATCGTGGTCGCCATTAAGGCTGTTAAAATTAAGTTAACAATTCCCCATACAAACTGCTTATGAGTTAATTGAAAGCCACTTCTACCTGCCTACCTAATTAAAAGCATTTTGGTGATATTAAAGTTCATTTCGATGGAGCGCCTCATTTACCCAAAAAGGAACGGAATTTACCTACCCCGAACATTTTCGACATACATTTTTGTTGCTACAAATTTTCATAGGGACGTAGGTACCTATTAAAATTTAAACACATTTTACATTTTTTAGATGTCGCTTTTTCGTTTATTATAAAAAACTATATAAATATCGAAAATTGTGGTACATTTTATATTATTATTGTATATGTACTTTCGACCACAAGCGAGACTGGTAAGAATGAATAAATGTACCTCGAAATCAAATTGACGCTGGTCTAGAATGTAAAATGAAGCTGTATATAAACAGACTTTCATGAGGCTAAAGGTCGAAGGTAATATACGTGACGTGTTTTAACATGATGGTGCTTACATGAAAACTTTTCAAAGACATAAACTAACAGATAAAATCCTAAGTAGAACGTAAATGCATGTGAGTTGTATCAGCAAACAATGGAATGACTTCATGAAAAATTGACAAAAACTTTACAAAGACCACGATTCACTCTTCGTGTTCATTGCATACCTACCTATTACAAACGTTTCCTCGGAGGGATATTGAAATTTGCAAATATTCGCCGAAAAAGCCCCCAACAAACCTCCACCCTAAATGAACATACGGGGGAAATTTCCGTGATTTAAGCTCCCTCAGAAGTTACCTATTTATTTTCTGTTGCCTAATTACAAGTATGTAAACAAGAAAACTTACAACCAGTATACTTTACCTCTTCAGCATGCATAATACGAAACTAATAATTAAAGAATTGCGGAGCAACTTCGTTCGTCGAACCTGCAGCTCTTACCCGCGTTTCATGGTTACGTTTTACGTATTGGAAACGCGTACTATGAAAGTCAAATACAAGTTTCGAGTAAACACTGCAGCGCACTCTCTTTTCATTTAGAATTTTGATAAAGGTGTTGGAACTTGAAGCCCCCACACACAGCGATATGCGATGTTGATGGCTTTGTTACTCGCCGTGTCGTGTCGTGGAAGTGAATTCATTTTGGGAACATAAACTTAGCTCGGCCTGATCTTCGACAGTGAGTTTCATATTGCAATTGCATTCAGTGATACCGGTTGGTGTCAACATGGCAGATGGAAAATTACGGCGCACGGCCTGCGCCTGGTAAGTAGGTAACTAATCCCAAAGGAATATCTACAGAACCCGTTCTTTTTCTATGACCCACTTTTGTGAGATGCGTGGTGTTTTGTTTCTACAGTGTCATGCCATCCGCAATGCATTTGCATCGGAACGGTGGTAGGATTAGTGGATACTGGTAACTTGGAGTGGGAGGTTGGCCATGGTACGGTAGTGTTCCTTAAACATCGATAGTTTAATATTTCGATAGTATCGATAGTTTCGGAGTAAAACTATCGATAGTATCGATACTATCGATAGTTTTATATACATACGTTTTCTAACGACGGAGTTGTAAATTTGACCATAATTTATTAATAAGAAACATCCTCAGACTCAGGCAAACCATCTTCATCATGAGAAGTTCTAGGGAGAACTTCCGACTGATGGTTACGCTTTGAGTGATCGGATAGATTACTTGTGTTACCATAGTGCTTGTACTCCTTTTGGCAAAAAGTACACTTAACAATATTATTGTCACCTTCAACATATTTAAAATATGTCCACACAACCGATTTTTTACTTTGATTCATTTAGGTATCACTAGATTTTTTAACTTTAAATTTGAAGAAATAACTTTACTATTTTATTGTAATTAGTCAACTAGTCAACAAACTTGAGCTTAACCGTAAGAACAGCCTGCTTCATGTGAATTGCATCTACAAAGTTTGAAAACATGCAGCACTTGCGGCACTATCTGCGATTGTAAATGCTACAAGGATATGCAACGATTGTTTCTTTGCTAACACAAGAAAAAAAAAAATACAGTCAAACTTCCCTAACTCGAATCACCACTATCCAAGGTAAAAGTTCGACTTTCTTATAGAGACTTCGACTTACAGAAATTATATTTTTTTATGGTTGTTAAATTAAACTGCAATTGAGTATACTTGTATATTTATTTTAAACCAATCCAGGACAGCCTTGTCAACATTTTGAAACATTGGTATTTTCGCTCTTTTGCTGCATCCAGAAAAAGTTCCCGATTCAATTAACGTGATTATTGATTCTTTATTTTTTAAGATTTTGGAAACCGCACTCACTGGGATACCGAATTTCTTAGCTTCATCTTTTTTTTTAGTCCACTTTCAATTTATTTGATAAGTTTAAATTTTTCTTCCACGTTTTGACGCCATAGAATATAAACTTACATTGGCTTTACATTGATTATGCGCGACTGACACAAAAGAATTAAAAACAAAAGGAGAACATAAAACAATCATTCGGGATATCCCCGAACAGTAAAATACTCAAAACAAGACAAAAAAATTGAAACAGAATCAAAAATAACCAAGCATTATCGGGGGTTTCCCCTAAAAATTCGACTTATGGAATGGTCGTGCCATAATTTTTATTCGAGTTATGGAGAAATTCGAGTTATAGAAGTTCGAGTTACGGAAGCAGAATTGTATGCAATTTGCCACCTAAATGCTGTTGACACTCGATTTAGTTCGAGCTATAGAAAATTCGAGTTATAGAAGTTCGAGTTATGGAAGTTTGACTGTATGTACAAAAAATTCGAAATCACTTTCACCAGCGCCAACAGCCACATTGCGCATACATTCGCGCAAACGTAATTTGTAGTAAAGAGGACGCCTTTCTTTTGCCAGAGTTTTGATATTGTTTGTTGTTTTCTTATTACAGCACCATAAACCAGATGCATATCTAGACAAGACCGATGTCTATATACACTAAAAAATATTAGAATACCGAAGCAGCTGATGTCAAGAAATGTTTTAAAAGAACTATCTTTTTTTCAGTACAAAAGAAGTACTTCTTTATACGTAGAAAAGTAGTACTCCTACTAACGAATTACTTCTTTTACGTACATGTTTCGCATGTTTTATGAGTACTTCTACGTTTGCTTTGAATACGCTCATATATATGCGTTTCGATAGTATCGATAGTTTTTTTGAACAATCGATAGTATCGATAGTCAAAAACTATCGATACTATCGATAGACTATCGATATTTAAGGAACACTATGGTACGGCGAACATCACTTGTATACCTTTGCCCTCAGAGTGGTGGGAATACACTGCGGTAGCGGCAGCTATTTGGCAGTAACCACCTCCAAACCTCGGTGAATGTTGTGCATCAGATTGATCTTGTTAGTTTATTGTTTGTTAGCTTATGATTGCAGCACGGTAAAGAAGATAGCGAGGTGTGCACTAAAATCTACTTTCCTGGCGCTGCCTTGAGGCACGTTTGGTTATAAAGAGCTACATTGTTATTGCATCTTGAAGATGTTAAAAGTTAAAAGTTTTATAAGATGTGCGGAGTTTGTGGCCAAAGTAAAATATTATTTAGATAACAGGCACTGGGTGCACCTAATCAGAAATTTAATAAGAGAAACTGCCTTAAAAAAAACGCTTTGGAAATAATATCATGGTTACTGTAACTGTCGAACCTTGTATTAGTTGCATGCATAAAGAGCTACAAATTGGCTTTCATAATTACTAAGCTGTAGTAAGTAACAGCTCTTTAACAAATAATTGCAATATGTACGCCTTTAGATTTGAGCAGCTTTTGTTGGGTAGGTATCTTTTCGTCTGCTCTTTTTAAGAACACTTTCTGAATCTCATTAGAGTTCATCCCGTACCTTGGTCCTCCCCATTAGTCGCGGAATCATTTTGAAGATTGTCTGGTTAGTTTTCGGCTATTACCTACATCAATTTTGCAATCTAGTCTTGTCTTTAGTATCCAATTTTTGTTTTGAAATCCGGGTAACATGCATATACTGACAGTTTCTCTCAAAACGTCAGCGGTGTAACCAGAGAACTTCCTTCGGAGTCTGTGGGTTGTTTTTATAGACCAATGACTCCAAACAAAAACCCCTCCGAAAGATGTTTAGAGCGGTCACATCGGGATGTTAAACCGGCCAAACAAGACATTCAAAATCGAATTGTCGATTGTTACAGGAGCTGTTGTATACCGTCCTTTTTGAACCACATATCCTAGAGTTCAAAGTCACACATTTTAAAGCCCGTTGATCATGGCTCTGTATCTGTATTGCCCCCTTGTCAAAATAACAGTCTTGCCCACGTCGGCGCTCTCGAAAAAAATAGCAACGATGGATGGCACCTCCGGCATAAATGGCTCACCACTCTCCAGTCACCGTGCAGTCACTTTGAGTGGATTTAATGGCTCTTTGTGAATGATACGTGGATTCTCACTGCCATAGAAGCGCATATTTTGTTCGTAGGTATAGGTACGTATCGATTCCAACGGAAATCTGCAGCGTTGCTAACCATGAACTTTGACCGAAAATCATAGACAGATGCGCCGTTAAGGTCAAGGAGAACGTGAACGTAGTTTAAATATGATTGGCGTTCTAATCGATTAAATGCGTTTTGTAAGTGGTGAACATCTTCCGTCTTTCACTTAATTGCACCGCAGACAAAACGTATAATTTAACTTTCAACTGTTTCAGAAGGTACTCATACGATTACGAATTTTTGTTTTATTTAAATTTGCAGCAGAAAATATTCTTTCAAAATTTGAAGGGGTATGTGGAAGCGATAAAATATTGAAAATAAAATCATTTAAGAATGAGTACGCGAAGTTTGCATCCGCTGTTTTTACTCCTAAAACATTTTTCCAAAAAACACGTTACATCAGTTATTCTATCAAATACGTTCAAATTAATTTTTATTTGATGGAAATTTAGTAAAACCGAACATCATAATGGAATAATAATAAAATAATAATAATAAATAAAGAAAACTTCAAACGAAAATGTGGTTTTAATTTGTTAGATTTAAAAAATATTTAAATTTGATATTTGATTTTCTTGTAGGTACCTACATATTTTGGGCGCTAAAAAATCTTGCAAAATAAAACATATACCTTGATTGATGATCGAATTGTAAAAAAAAACACAATTAAATTATTTTAAGTGTCCGTGTTAATTCAATAAAATTAAACAAATCCCTTTTAACTGAATTGTAGCCGTCGGTTTTTCTCATTTCGCATTCTGGAAAAATTTCGATTTGCTTGGTAGGGCTCATTTTATTTTGCGTTTTACCGACATAACTACTGACCAAATGTTGGTACCATTCTTTTTTTCATGTGTCTCGTATAATGAGAAAAAACTCGGCCAATATTCACAAGCACAACTAATGCCAGAGGTGTAACAAAAACTTGGATAGGCACACTAAACGATGTAGGTATTGACCCAGTGCAGAGCCAAAAAAAAACCATCAACCAAGTCCGACTTATCGGTTGAATGTCCATCGAAAAAGTGAGACACTATCTTGCAAGTCTATTTTATTCAATTTGAGAATTGTCTTAATTTTATTTTATAAAATTAATAAATAAGCTATAAAATTGTCATAAACAAAGCATTTTCTGCTACCTATTGCATGTCTTACGATTCATTATGGATGCTGCAATACTATTTAAGTGGAGCCTACTGTCCCACTGTATGTCGACACACATTTCAACGTCTATAAGAAATGAATGTAAACAATTTAGCAGGTAGACGCGTGAGATGCATCTAAAGCGTTCGCTTGCACACCTCTTTGACACAGAAAATTGTTGACATAGTTCGCTTTTAATCCGTTCTTTGATTATTTCCATCGTTTTCTCTAAATGCTTGATAAAATTATGTAATTGGTATATGGAAATATGTTCATATTACTTATTTGTTTTTATTTAAATTGCTAAGAATATCTTTTCGACAGTGCGAAAAATGTTGTTTTGATAAAAATAAATATTCATAAATTATAAAATCAAATACTTTCCATAGTAATCTGGCCAACATTTTTGCCAAGCAGATGAAATATCACCACTCCAAACAGATAAGGAGGTTTTCCGAGAAATGCACTCTAACGCCCAAAACACAAGTGCAGAATTCATTGCGCAGTTTAATAAGAACACCCATAGTTCTGCACTCAATGCAACATGTCTCCTTTTCTAAATTTGCTGCAAAATTGAAGCGTACCCCGCCACAAAAGAACATAAATTGCAGTTTCAAGGCATCTTTTGTCGGATTGAATTGCTGTAGTTTTCAATTATTGCAAACAAGAAATGTAGCTATCCTTAATATACCTACTTCATAACATAATTTTATGGGTTCCTTTACAAAATTGACCCATTTTTAGATCCCTAGAATTGTGTTCATATTACCCATTCACCAGTCCTTAGCACATGGTTTGGGACTATTTATTGATTCATACTGCTTGAAAGTGACTTAATATTCTAGTGAACATATATATTTTGTTTTGGTATTCAAAAAGTGTTCTCGATCTTGCTTGTTATTAATTTTTATGGGTTTATACCTATTTCAACAATCACAAAGGAAAATCACTTGCGATGAAGTGAGCCGAAGTAAGTAACTACATTTTTCATTCGGTTTACCACTCCAGACTATTGACCCATCATCTGTTAACTGCTTAACGCGATGAAGTAGTATTTCTTTAATCGTCTTTAAAATCTCGAAGAAACTGAAATTCGATTAAAGAAGTCGGAAAGATGTTAATAAAATAAAATTCCAGTGATTCGATTTTGTTGAATAAGTGTGGTCGACTTCATTTAGGTAGAAGATATTTCTGCATCCTTAGGCGTAAGTTTGTCTTTAATATTTGAATGTCTACCAACATATTACAGAAACGGAATATAGGTTAGGTTAGGTTTATGGGTGGGTGCGTCAGAACGGGTTCTGCCGCACCCCACTTAGGTCCATGTGGACCCATTGTGATGCCCTTATTGGGGGGTTAGCCGGTGTTGTTGGCTATAGTGTTTCCTTCTTGGTTACTCGACCTTGTCCAGCCATCCTGATGTGTTTATGAACCTGTAAAGATTAGATAAAGATATATCTGAAAGTTCATGTAAATCATGGAAGTAGTATCTTCCAAGTGTCCTATTCCTCAAGTGACAGAGACTTAGGCATTGACAGAGGAAGTGAGGTGTGTCCTCGTGTACCTCCTCGTCGCCGCAACCCCTGCATATATCGTCATTCTTGAGTTTAAGTTTCATTGTGTGGTATCTTAGGAAGTTGTGACCCGTTAGGGCTCCTACCAGTTTATACATCGACGTTCTATCAAATCGCAAGAGCTTGATAGTCCGACTTGGATTGTATTCCGGCCATAACTTCCGTGGTATTTCGCAGGTAGTTAGTTCTTTCCACCTGTTGTTGGCTTTCATCCGGGTTTTATTTTCCACCCTCTCTCTGAGATTACAGAGTGGTGGTTTGATTGAATTAATCGCCCGATCTTGGTCCATAGCAGAACCATTTCTTGCCAATTCATCAGCCATCTCATTGCCGGTTTTGTCACTGTGTCCAGGGACCCAGCAGAGACGCGTGGTGTGCTGCGAGCAGAGAACCTTAAGCTCTTCACGGCAGCGGTGAATTAGCTTTGATTTTATTTCGATAGCAGATTTTGCTTTTATAGCCGCCTGGCTGTCAATGAATATGGTAATATCATTGTTTGGTATTGATAACACTGACACCATATGGGCAGCTTCAGCGATTGCCAGAACCTCCGCCTGAAAGACACTACTGTAATCAGGTAGTCTGATTGACTGCTGTATATTTAACTCTTCAGAGAAGATTCCAGCACCTGTTCCACGGTCCATCTTAGAGCCATCTGTGTAGATGGATATCGATTTTCCTTTTGTGGGTTCATCTGTGTTCCATTCCTCCCTGCTAGGGAAATAGCAGGAGAATGGTATGTCAAAGTCAAGAAGGGGAGACAAGTAGTCAGAAGTGACCGCATCTCCCACATATTTATTCAGAATCTGTGTGTGTCCCGTTGTGTAGGGTTTCCAGCTTTTTGTTTGGCTGATCCTGAGGGCACTTTTGGCTGCAGATTCTTGCATGTATAGATCTAGAGGTAACAAGTTGAGGATAGCCTCCATTCCAGCAGTAGGTGTTGTCCTTATTGCGCCGGTTGTACCTATACATGCTAGTCTTTGTATTTTGGTCATTAATTTAAGATTCGAAGCTTTGTTTGTGGCTTGCCACCAGACTAAGCTACCGTATGTGAGTATTGGACGCACAACAGCCGTATACATCCACAGAATTATTTTGGGGTTTGGTCCCCACCTTTTGCCGAAGATTCGGTTGCATGCGTAAAAAGCATTTGCGGCTTTTTTTACTCTTTCATTGACGTTTGGTTTCCAATTGAGCTTCCTATCTAAGATTATACCTAGATATTTGGCACTCTCAGCAACCCTAAGGGGTATACCCTCAATAGTTGGAGGATCGAAGTTTGGAATCACCCTTTTGTTACTGAACAAGACTAGTTCAGTCTTCTGTGGATTGATTCCAAGACCGCATTGGTTTGCCCACAAACTAAGTGTTCGTAATGCGTTTTCTAGTAGTTCGCTTATTAACGGAATATAAGTACAGTGAAATTCGTTTATAGCGACCATGCGGATATATCGGCAGACTTTTGAGTCCCTTGATTTCACACCATATTTTTTTTAACAAATTCATCCTGCTATACCTACTTCGAATATAACGAAAACGAATATTTGAGCCCAGCCCTTCCTTCGCCTTCATTTTCGTTATATCCAGAGTTTGAGTATTATAAATTGTTTCCAGCAAGCATTTTATTACGAGTTTATCAAACTAACCAGTCACAGTTTCTACCTACATATTCTTCTTTCTTCGGCATCGTCTGAATTAGAATTGTTTTCATCCTTAAAGACAACAAGCATTCGGTTTGAGTTGAAGGTTGCTTCGAAGGAAAAACACTTAGCTAAGTGTTGATTTTGCTGCCAAAAAGTCTTTAATAGAGGCTTTGGTGTTTTTCTCACACATCCTTTGAAAATTTGTCCATAATTTACGAATTTAAAAATGTTGTTCTATATAACCTTATTCCAATCTCTTTTGTGAGCTTAAATTCGTCTTTATTCGTTATTATTGAATATCTTTCCTTTTATCATAGGTGAGGCGAAGTTGAATGGATGTCTATTGTCCTTTTAACTGTACAAAGAACTTTTATAAAATTCTGGAAGCTACATCAGCTAGATTTCACATCACGTCTTTAAACAAGTTATTCGATGGTACAACTATAACAATTCCCTATCTGGACTTCAACTTAATTATTAATTTCTATCATTGTGGTATACCTTTTAAGAAGGCCGTTGTTAACGATCAAATGTTTGTTATGGATAAAACTTATGCAGTCAATATCAATACCCATGTAAAATATTACGCGTAAAAAGTTTCACCGGTCTATTTCTGCTCTAGCGATGACCTAAAGCAGTATTGCCATTAAGGAGTGTCCACATCCCATAACCAAGTTTAGTCGCTCTGGGAGAAAGTTTTAATATAAAAAAAAAAAAATATATATCTAAAACAATTTTGTTATTTTGATGTTAATTAAAATCTCTTACGCATCGATCTTTGGTAAGGCTGACTCCTAAATCTGTATAGTTGCGGCAACGGGTCGACATAGGAATTTGCTTCCCGCAACAATTCGTTTTTGAAAGCATATTTTTTTTTATATATTTGGAACAAATCCGAATGGCTGAATGGAGAAGCTTTCTCAGAATATTAACAACGACAGAACAACCATCGAAAATGTGATTAGGCATGGACAAATATATACCGAGTATATGGCAAGAAATTATTTAATTAAGAAACTATAAATAACGATAAAGGTTGGAAGCTGTAATAACAAACATTTGACCAATAATATATTATCAAGCGAGCAAATTATATTTTTTTATAATCGCTTTAGGTAAATACTCTACTGAGAGTCATAAAGATCTAACCGCTTACCTTAATTAATAACTGAAGTCGAAAAGATTTAAATGAAACCAAATATTAAAATATCTCAAGCCAAAACCAACTTACAATAAGACTGCAATTTAGTTCGACCTTTGATTAGCGAGTTAAATGTTTATATTTTGCCCTCCAAATGAAGCCTACGATTTTTATCAAAATGTATATATTTTTGTCACTTACGACCATAAAACTTTGTTTAATTAATCTGATGGCAATCAGGTAAACTTAGGTCGAAATTAGCCGATTTTAAGATTTCTTATTTCATAGATGTGTAGACACAAATGGATTTTAAATTTTCAAGAGAACGCTTTAAAAGTATTTTATTCGGATTACTTTTAAGGCAATTTTCGCACATGAATATTTTTATGATAATTATACATACATATACTACAGCGAATGATTAATGATCATTCACTATATCGAGCGCGTTCGTTATTTCGATGTTATTTCTTTTGAAAGAAGTCATTAAAAAATGTGTGTTTTATTATTTAACGTTAAATTGAATTGCCATTTATATACCCCCAAGGGTTTTCAACCAATTTATATATCCGTTTAGTTTTATCGGATAGCAAATCGTGGGCAACATTCGCAAGAGATACTAACGTAAATTAGAAAATCTTTCGTTATGTCAAAAATTCGCTCGTTACAATATTCGTAATATGAAAGTTAATGAATAATAAGAAATAAATAAATAAGTGAATTATCTAATAGATTTCATGAAGCCCATCTTGAATGCGTCACTTGGAGCTGATTAAAATGATGTACATTGTACATATTGCGAGGTCATAATATGTCAAAAGTATCTTATTTCAATTCACCAGTCGGTCGTGAATGCGCCCGCCTGGGAATAAGAACTTGGTTTTAAATTGCGTTTACTTATTTATAACAAATGTTGGAGAATTAATAGCTATTGCTCCGACGAACACACACAATCAGTGGTGTTCTTTGGCAACCGAACTAAAGCGATGTGTGTACATCTACAATCTACATGCACTCTTTCCTTTCACAATTTGCATACCATATTGCTAGAATTAACGAAAAATGATGACTTTAATTATGAGCGCTTATCTCTCACACAAGGACTGGCTGTCTCTATAATGAAACAATAAATATTAAAATTTCCCTTCCCATAATGGGTCACGTTCACTGTTACACGAATAACCCCATGAAGCGTAAATACCCTCCACCTAGTTTACCCCATTTAAAGTAAACACATAAAAATAAACACTTTCCCACACACACCCACATGACCCAGCCACATCATATATTTATGGGGGCTTTCCTATCTTTGAAGATACATGTTATGTACATGATGTTCAGATCTGCCATATTTAATACAACAGACAAATATACAAGCAGTATCCGGCTACTCTCACTGATGATGACCACATTCGGAAATAAGTAAGTCAACGTTTTGGGGGCATCAGCGCACCACTACAGAGTAGACTGGCGTTTTCCTTCTTTTTTTTATTTTTCTTATTCTGGTTATGGTGCAGATTTAAAGACAAAAATGTGACCAAGAAACCGAAATCGAAAAAAAATCACACTCACTTTCGCCTTACCAAAGACACTTCTTCGTCTGGTATATCTGGATTTTCTGAAAGATTAATCAGTTACGAATTTCCGCATACATTCAGTGGACCGTCTATATATTACTTCAACCGTTCTTTCTTTTGTATTTAATTTGCGGAAACTCAAGCAACTTTTTTTTCGCGTTTAAAGTTACAATGCAAGAGCTCGTCACACTTTAAGTGTAGCAAGAGTTTAACAGCAACTGCTGCAGGTTCGAGTGGCTTGAAATCAAAACCAAATGCTTGGTGTATGCGCCGCTTTTGGCGAATAGTGAAAGTGAATCTCTGCCCAAAAGATACTTTCCTCCGGACAGTCACGCAGATACATATGACGTTATAAATGCATGTATACAATTATACATATGTATACTATGAATAATGGACATTAATTAGTACCCAATGGTGGCTTTAATAACTTAATAGTGCCGTATGTTAGTTATCAGAAACACAAGTAAGCAGAGCGCAATGTGCCAATGGCAGTGCTACACGTTTATGGGCAATAAATTAGGCAGTTTCAACAGGGCGTAGATAAGGGTGTAGATTTAAAAGTTACCTACATGAAAAATTATCCTTCCGAGAAAGCACTGAAGCCTAGTAATTTTCTGTAATCAGCAACAGCCAACAAACGTAACTTGTTGACCCTGCAGCCTTCGCTAGTCAAGGCTCGGAAAGTACGAGTACAAAGTGCTGCAATATACCTCGGTTAAGAGGCAACTTTCTCGTTGTAGAGGAATTGTTTATAATTATACAATGGACTTTGAAAAAGTACGTACATTTGCCCCAAAAGCGTTTTTCTTATTTACAGAAAACACAAAAACTCTGCTTCATATTTAGTAAACTAATCTGCTCAAAGTGTTTTTTATAAATTTTCAAAAGAAGGTAGGACCTATACTTACAACAGTCTCTTAGCCAAAATGTACTTTAAAGGCTTTATTTTTTTCAATTCCCTTAGTTAAATTTCAATTTTATCTATATTCAAATGAAATAGAAATAAAAAAGGTTTTAATTAGATTTTAATATTTTTTTTACATTATTAAATAAATAAATAGTTCGACTGTAGGTACGATGGGCCTAGCTTCTCACAACCATTGCTTTTTCATTTTTGGAACGAATGCAAGGGATCTACAATTTTATGCCGATTCCAAACGGCCGATTGAGAATCTCTTTTAAGACAGCTATCCTCGGATGTTTGTCAGACGTTCGCGAAAGGTGGCGCAGTGAAAAAAACCCTGAGTTGGAACTTGGGTTTTTCGCGGGATTGGATAGATAATGCCTAAGGAATTTTATTGTCACTAAAAATTACATTTTTCGGCTTAAGGGGTTTCAACTTAGAATTAAAAACAATATCAAAAAAATGGTCGCATCCCTGTACTGTAGTTGATACTCTACGAAAATTCAGTTGTTATTGGCACCAAAAAAATAATGATTTCATAATAACTAAAGGATTATTTAAAATTCATGTAATGCTTCTTAATTAAACAAAAATGCGACAGTTTGATTGGTTAATAATGAAATGGAATGAAAAGAATATATATAAATTCATTAATTTTAAAAACCAAAGTGCTAAAATGGAAAATAATACACCTATTAATTTTAGATTTTTCCTCTATTGGTATGCTACTGTAGCTGTCGTAAAAAGTGACAGGAAATGCGCTTTTCGTGACGAAGCATAACAAAATTGGCTTAGTGGGTTCGGACAGACAGACGGAGAGACATCCGAGCGAAACTAATAAGGTTCCGTTTTTTCCCTTTCGGTACGGAACCTTCAAAAGGGACAATTAAAACTGTGAACGAATCATCACTTCAGTGAACGAGCTATACGTTCTCGGAATAAAGTTGATTTCATATGTGAAACAAAAACAAATTACGCCACAATGCTCGTTCACGTACAACTGTTTAGGGGTTGGAAACACAAGTTTAATTCGGTCCTCGCTGGTAGATGTCGCAATTCGCGTTTTTATAAACTGATGCTTTATTAAATTCCAGTATCGGCCACTAAATTTTTGTCAGATTACTTTGCGTTATATGAAGGAAGCGCCCTAAGAATTTTTTTCAAAGTGAGTTTAGTAAGTGTAGGAACTTCACTAATTGGGTTCCTCGTACCAAATTTTTTCGAAAAATATCTTAAATTAATATTTTATGTTTTTGAATAAAAATTTATTTTTACAAAAAGATTTAAAGAAACGCACACTCTATAGGCGAACCAGAAAATAGTTCTCCATATCAATGAAATGACTTAGGCCCATTTTATTCACTCGAAGTTGAACACAACTTCCGGATTTTTATATGGAATAAAATGGGCCTAAATGGAATCTAGAAGTTAATTTAGTACCTACTATAGTGCGATACATTTTTTAATTAAATTTAGGATTAAGTAATCATTTCGAACAAAACAGGACTCATGTGTTGTATGTTTTCACCTTTCCAAGATATGTAGGCGTTCATTGATAATTATGTTAAAACCGATGTCTCCCCACTTCAATTAAATACCTATAGTCGTATCACTCCACACTAATTTTAAATTACGGATTGATTACTATTCCTATTTTCCGCTATTCCCTAAAAGAAATTGTACCTAGCTCTAAGTTTGAAGGAAAATAAAATAAATAAAATAAAATAAAAATAATTCAGCTAGGAGTCGTTATGAACTTTATTTTCGGCCATATGCCAATCTCTGGTTCCTAATTACAATGTGGTGTTTAAGGCCTCGTTAAGTCTTGCGCGAAGAAACGGTATTGCTACAATGAACTGAATAATTTTTGTCTGTCTCGCATGTATACCTACAAAAGTATAAACGATACTACCAACGTATTTGGCTTCTGATCTTTAGTTGGAAAAGTATCTGCATCGCATAATCAAGCTGCTCAGTTATCTGGAATTGACCAAGCTTTTAGACTTTCCTCTTACCGCTGCATGTGGTTAAACAGCATTCACTTTTTTCTCGCTCAACTTACACATTTGTGCAAAGTGGACCGACTTTTTTCACGTTGTGCATACAATCAGTCCTGTAACAGTTGGGGCATCGAAATTTGTGAAGGTGTTCACAACATCCGTATGTTCGTTTCTGCTTTTGCTGTTGCTAATTCTTCATGCGTGGTATTTTATACCGCTTGCTGTCGATGGTGAAACTATACCGTATGATGCATATAATATGGAGTACTGGTTTTTTGTGGATGTAAGTAAGATTTAAAATGACAATGTCGGGTTTAGTTTGAGAACGTATGTATTTCTTTTTTATTTTTGATCGGGGATTAAACCTGTAAGCTCTAACCCCACGATCAGTTGGGTTTAAGACTGTTGTATATACAAAAACTTACCAATTTCTGAGCTTTACTAATTTGCATCTATAGCTTCCACATTTGCTTCCACTTACTTACACCAAGAGTTTTGCATGGTATTCATTTCTGATTTTGTTTCACTTCGAAATTCTGAAATTCTGGAACTTTGGTTTGAAATTCTTCAATGAAAACGTTTTATAGAATTGCTGCAATTTCTTGTGTGGACTGTTTAAGAAATTTAGTTTTTCCTGTGTACTTGTAGGTAGGTTCATCCATCGACAAATTAAGGTGACTAGAGTTCGCCCAGTGGTAGAAATTCAACTATTATAGTGATATGGCTTATACACAACATATCGGAAAATAAATTGCATGCAGCATTGCATCTCCTCACAGTCTTCCCAACAACAAAAAAGAATCAAGCTAATATTTTGTGTTTAAGGTAGTGAAAGTGGTTCTTAACTACTTGCCATCGCCAATTTATATATATAATTTCGGTAATTCTCCCACAATAAACAACAATAGATTTCGGAATAACGATTGGTACCACATATATAGCAGTTATATAAACCAAAACACACATTTTTAATGGTTTCACTTCAACTGAGTAACAACGACTTTCTGAAACCGGTGACCACAAAGTTAAGAAGCAAATTACAGCATCAGTAAGTTTAAAAAAAGATTACTGCCTTATGCAAGTATGATTAAGTGGAGAAGTATATATAGCTACCGTGAACATCCGATCATTATATTATCATTATAACCACTTCTGTATTTGAAGACGAGGGTCATTATGAGTTATTTTGTACACAAAAACAGATAAATGTTTTTTAGTTGTTCATTATTTGTTGTGTATTTCATTTAAATCATTACTAAAAAAATGTAAACATTAAGACAACCAAAATTCAATGAAAAAATTGATAATAATTTTCGGAATATTAAAATATGGTCACCTTATATATGGATTTCTTTAAATTTAAGAGTTCTATTTATCTCAGGATCGAATCCCGCAAAACCCAAATTTCAACTTGGGGTTTTTTTCACTGCGCCACCTATCGCGAACGTCTATCACACATCCAAAAGTATAACTTTCATGAAAGCGCTTCTCATTTCGACCCTTTGGACTCGGCATAAACTTGCAGATGCCTATCTGTCCCAAAAATTAAAAAGTCTCACAACACCATTGGTTGTGATAATCTAGACAAATTTTCTTATAAGCTGTCGGTCAATTGTGCAATACAGGTTAAATGAAAAAGTAATGTATAGCTATATTTATTAGGTAAACCAAGAAAAAAAAAATTGGGCACTCCGGGAATACCGTCGTAAGAGATTACTTGAACAATTACGTGTAATGCACACGTCAGGAAATATAGGTATTATTGCGCAGGAAATACTTTTTGTTCTTTTATTTCACCACGAAAACATGTATTTTGTAAAATGGTTAACAACGAACGTAATCAACATATAAATCAAGGAATAAACCGAAAAATATTCAATCTTAGAAATAAAGCCTTGTACCTAAAATTATTGTTCTTGTTTTCGTTTGTTGTTTTTGGCGAATGTCGAAAGAAAAAATTTTACGAATTCAGAAGGAAAAATTCATAAGGAACATTAAAATTTAAAATAGGTTGGGGTTCCGGGGAGAAATATGAACATTTCTGAGTGGGTAAAATTCTTGAGCAATATTAAATTAAACCTATTAAATTGTTTCAAATCTTGTAATAAATTTAATTTTAATTTAATTTTGTTTTCTGTTCATACACGGAAACTTCATGTGTATTAACTAAAATTAAATTAATTACAAGATTTGAAACAACTTAATAGGTATACAGAAGTATTTCAAACTAACTTAAATTAATTAATGAAAACAATTGAGTCAGCCGAGAAATTAAAAAGGTAGGTAATGCTTATTTCGAAAACAAGTTACTATTTTTGGTGTAGTCTTAAAAAGCCGCAATTTATGTAGGCTTCATTAATAATTTTAACCAGGTACCTATAGCTTGAATAATATAATTTAAGCATAACACAATATAACTAAACATAAAATGTTTCCTTTCAAAATGATATATAGCCTTCATAGCACTTAACAATTAAAAGGTCATAAGGTCATAACAAACATTTTTAGAAATTCTGATACCAACCAACTTTTTTTAGTTGAAAATCAATCCATCGTATTTGTCTTCTAAATGAAGTATAGGTACCTATGTATGTATACGAGAAAAGTAAGCATCCTATACTGTATGGATTAAGTAGGTTAAATAAAATAAGTCCTTGTAATATTCGTTTTAATGAATTATTAATAATTGTTAAGTAATTAATTCACCACACCATACCCACCGTATTCTTAACACGTCCGGATTAACGAAAGTTCTAAGATTCACCAGGGAAAAGGTGGAATCCCTGGCGAATCGGGCTTAAAGGCTTCTTTTCGTAAAAATTGGTTGGCAACGCTGCTGTGAAATGCCAACGACACGCGGTGTTCCCAAGCGGTCCTACATCCAAGTACTAACCGCACCCAACTACCTATGCTTAATTTCGGTGATCGGACGAGAACCGATTTTTCCAGCGTAGCATGGTCGTTGGTTAGTGTGGTTTCTAAGACAACGCAGTGTCGGTGTCGCGAATTCATTGGTTTCTTCATTTTTCGTAGCAACCCCTACGTGAAAACTCAAAACGCTCAACAACTCCTGTTGCCTGTCATCATCGTCCACGTCATCTCAATCACCCCTACATTTCAACTTACTCACTCATACTAATGCAAGGATCCTGAAAATACCTACTTGACAAACAAAATTTATGGATGCAAACACCATCAAACAAATCAAAGTATCTACTCAGTTACTTAATGTAACATAGTAGGTTAACATTTATTTATTATTAGGAAATTTCAAAATTGTTGACAGCAACAATTTGCTACTTTTTTCTTCTTTTTTTTTAAGCAATATGATTTTTTCAATATTAACCACTACGGGTATAGCCCTCAATTAAGGGATGAGGTCAACCTTTGAAATGCTAGATTTCCGACCGCAAATTTGAAAATAATGAAAATAATTGAAAACAACAATTGCATATAGCTTTCCTGCTCCTTCTCACTACGTTAGAAATTCTCCTCTATCCAGTTGACTGAAATTTTGAAAAACGTTACGGTCTGAAATTTCACTGGGACTAAAGAAGTTTTACTTCAAAAGTTTTACTTCAAAAACTTGTGGGATGCGTTGGTAAACAAATATGTATAAGTATATGTATGTATAAATATTTTCATATTTTATTGCTTTGCATTTGTGAAATGCCACGAAAATTTACCAGTGGTAAATTATGATGTATGAAAACAATTTTTTCAGCATTTGTCGATAGTAGACGATTGCGTTTTTT